>CAUYRT010103127.1:0-25321 GCA_963574885.1 Lepilemur ruficaudatus | reverse complement strand
CTTTTATCGACATCCGTCCGAGCACCCCCCGGCGGGGGGGGGGGGGGGGCGGGGCGGGGGCGGGGGGGCGGCAATGAGGAATTAAATCTACTGTGAACTCAAAGTGATGGCAGGGTTAAATTTTTGATCTGTAAGCTGTGGCTGGGGCATCAGTGGAGAGGTATCCAGATAGTCTTTGGACATGCAAGTATGAATTTAAAGGATAGGTCAAGACAAGAAACATAGAGCTGGGTTTTTCTGCATAAGGTGATATTTGAATGTATGACATTTCCAAGCAGAGGACAGAAAAGTGAAAGAAGTAAACACTGAAATTAGAGGTGGTAAGAATTTTAAGGTTCAAAAGAAGGAGAAAGACCTAGTATAACTGAAAGTAGAGAAATAGAAGAAGAACCATGAGAGTTAATTCACCTAAAGTAAATAAGGAGAGATTTTTAAGAAAGCTGTGGTCAGCAATGCTACAGAGGTTCCAAAGGAGACTGAAAAAAAATTATATTGTCAATTTGTGTCAAGAAGATCATTGGTAAAGTTTGAGTGAGCAACTTTATTAAAATGTGGGGAGACAGAAAACCAATAACAAGGTGATAAAGGGTTAGTTGAGTGAAGGCATGGGATAGGAAATTTTAAAATATATTTTTAAAAAATCAAACATATTCTCTCTGCATCTCTGGAGAAACTGTTTTTAAAATATTTATGTACCTTCAGCCTTTAATTTCTTACCTCTCACTGAGGTTTCTACCATCTTTATCTATATTCAGTACATTTGATCACATTATTTTATTTAATACACACAAAAACTCTCAAAGATTTATTTCTGTTATACACACACACACACACACACACACACACAACTTGGAAATCCTACAAAGAGTTGTAGAATTAAAGAAAAAAGGTGCATACATGTTTTGAGAACAGGGAGGCAAGTGAAGGGAAGAAAGATCCACAGGCAAGAGGAACTAATTAATTGATGCAAATCCTGATGAGACTAGAAATGAAAGCAAAAGAATAAATTAGTTTCAGGATGAACACATATTCTCACACAAGAACTATGGGAGAGATGATGTTGAAAATATGGAATATATTTAAGGTAGAATAAAGGTTGCCATGTAATGGTTTGTATCTTTCCAGTGAAGTAGGAAGTACAGTCTACTGTGAGTAACAATAGTGGAGATCATGGAAATGAATATTGAGAATAGTTTGTCTTAGTAGAGCTATTTTTGGTGTCTATAAAGAAAAATTAATCAATTTTAGATTTAAGAAAGTATTCTGAGGGATTAATAAAATGTGCTATATGTATACCATGGAGTATTATTCAGCTATAAGAAACAATGGTGATCTAGCACCTCTTGTATTTTCTTGGATAGAGATGGAACCCATTCTACTAAGTGAAGCATCCCAAGAATGGAAAAATAAGCACCACATGTACTCACCAGCAAATTGGTTTCACTGATCAACACCTAAGTGGACATATAGGAATAACATTTATCAGACGTCAGGCAGATGGGAGGGGATGGGTACATACGTACATAATGAGTGTGATGTGCACCATCTGGGGAATGGACACATATAAAGCTCTGACTCGAGGAGGAGCAAGGGCAATAAACATAACCTTAACATTTTTACCCCCACAATATGCTGAAATTTTTTTAAAAAAAGTATTCTGAGGTGTTTCTTTGACCCATGGAGCTTGGAGAAGATGCATTGTCATGATCAGACTATAAAACCCTATGATATTATCCAAAAACATCGGAATGAGGATGTGAGTGAGGAACAGAGAAGGATAGTTGTATCTAGTACTGTGACCAGGTGGTAAATTTTTAGGAAAGTAAGGAAATATGTAGCTTTTTTGACTATGATAGCTAGCTAAAATGATAAAATAGAAATCCAGGTAGCTAGAGTCTGGGTATCAAGTATCAAGTAATTGATTTTGGTTTGTTGGGTATAATTTGATAATTTTTCATAGGAACAAGCTCTAATGACAGATAATTTCCTTAATTATAGGGCAGTAACCTTGTGGATACTATTCATGTCTTATGCTTATTTTCAGAAAATATGTAATCACTAAAGGACTTTGGATATCAACCTGTTGTTTGGTATAGACTATCTCAAAAGTGCAGTAGTAAAGGTCTCTAACCAACGAAATAGAAATGATCATATATTATGACTAAGTGTAATTTATCCCTGGGATGATATTTAAATCAATAAATCTGATATACCACACTAACAGAATAAAGTGTAAAAATCATGTGATAATCTCAATAGTTGAAGAAAAAGCATTTGACACATTCAACATCCTTTCATAATAAGAACTCTTAACAAACTATATATAGAAAAATCTTCCTTAACATAATAAAGGCCACATATGACAAGCCCGCAGCTGACTCATACTCAATGGTGAAATGCTGAAAGCTTTTCCTCTAAATTGGAAAAAAGGCAAGGGTTCCCACTCTTGCCACTTTTATATGATATAGTACTGTAATTCTTAGCCAGAACAAATAGGCAAGAAAAAGAAAGAAAATGCATCCATATAAAGCAATAAATTATTTCTGTTAGCATATGACATAATCTTATCAGAATCCTAAAGACTCCACCTAAACTGTTAGACATAATAAACAAATTCAGTAAAGTTGCAGGATTCAAAGTCAACGTAAAAAAATTGGAATTGCTTTTTAAAATTCTTTTTCGGACATTTCATTGTTAATGTATAGATACAGCCTATGTGTCTACCAGTGGATGAATGCATGAAGAAAATGTTCTACATATATACAAGAAACTACAGTGTTTTCTCCTATTTGAATTTAATAGTCTGTTAACAAGGCCTCCTCAAAACACTTTGAAATTGATCTTGAACTCATAGCTCTTTCTTCTAATCTCACTGTTGAAATTGAAATTGTAAATTAGAAAAAGAAACACAAATAAGAAATACAAGAGATTTTGAATTCAGAAACTAACAGGGAAGTCCTTTTTCACTCTGGGAGTATGCTTTTATATTTCCTTCTCTTTCTTCCCACAGAAGAAATGACTAAGCATTAACTCTGAAATAATATCTTGAACTAATACTGTGAAATTTCTATTGTATTCAACACACAACTAGTTTGAAGTTTAGTGTTGTCTAATTTTGATGAGATGAAGTTTCTAGATGTCTTTCAAGGATATTCTAGAAAGATAATCCTTAAACCTTAATATAGGGGCTGCGAAAGCATTGGCATTGAGAATAAGTAAGTTAAAATAACCCTAATTTCCAATTGGAAAATACACATAAATCCCTTGTAAACCATTTTATTAGTAAAAACCTTTTGCAGGCTTACGTATACCAAAATAGGAACATTTGTAGTACCTGCTTTGTGTCACACACTTATGTAGATGCTGAATTCGTAGTATTCAATTGATCATTTAAACAATATTATGAGGTCTTAATAGATAGTATTTTAATGATCATTTTACAGATAATGACCTGGGGTAAAGATATGCTCAAGGTCATGAAAAGTAGAAAGTGGAAGGGCCAACATTTAAACCAAGGAGGTCTAGTTAAGGCTTTTATACATGATGCTGAATTTCATTTCACTATTCAAAAATAAGCCATAAATATCATGGGATTGATTTTATTATGTAAAATAGAATGACGATGTTATCTGTTAATCACAGATTAAAGTCATTTCATTTCATAAATTAATTCTCTAGTGAACTAAGAAATAAGCAAATTGAATTAATCAAGAGAAACAATGATTTATTCCTCTCGTTGGCCCCAGAGCACCTAAAACAGTGTTTTATTCATAATAGAGTCTCAAATTGATATTTATTAAATTAATGCATGCTTTGCCACTTGAGGTATTTTAAACTGTTTAGTGAGTTAAACTTATCAGAAATATCAAAATAAGTATACTGAAATACTTTTAAAACCTCTTAAATTGTGGTGAATTAAAAATATAAAGAAACCTGACTTCTTGAAGAAAGTGTCAAGATTATTTCTCATGTGTTACTGAGTGGCATTGTAAAAATCTCTAGTGAGTTAACTGTAAATGTGTCAAGAACATGGGTTTTGACCTCTCAGAGTACTCAGAGGTTTTTGTAAGTAAAATGCGTTAGGGGCAATTAAAAATATTTGGAAACCTATATAGATAACATTTTTTTTCCTTATCAAAGAATGTAAGTTCTCCCAACATAGTAATAGCCAACAATTGAATAAGGTTTATTGGTAAGGCAGCAGTCACATTTACCAAAATCTCTGTAAGTGTTCTGAATCAAACATTTTCACACCAAGAAAAACGGCCAATAGAATGGTTTTAAATACTGACTACAAACCGATCGGTGCATGACCTGAATCGAGCACATTGGCCAAACAACATGACAGCAAAATATATTATCAAGCTTTGATACTATAGTTCTTTCCAAAGGTAATAGCTTAATTTAAGTGGAGCTGGACTCCTCTCTCAGTTTTTGCATACCTAAGGATTCATAAAATATATACTACAGATTAGGGACTATAAATTCTGGAAGGCTTTGAACAAAGCAATAAGTAATTGTGGTGCACAATCTTGAAAATCTCTCTGAATTATTGACAAATAACATGAGTTAAAAAATACAAATTGCTCACAGTTCCCAACAGCGAGCTAATTTGACAATTAGATAAGGAAGTTAAGCATATATTTTATTATGAGGCATTTTTAAATCATGTTGTTTTTGCTTTTAGTTTAATAAGATATGAGTGAGTGGTATTTTCATTAAGTAGAAAGATTGCTAAGTTAATGAAACATTTGCAAAGACTACAGTTGGAAAAGAAAGAAATAATATAGTAAGAAATAATAATGTGGTACCTGAATCCCTTCCCCCTTTACTTGGAGAGAATGAGCTCTTTGGGGCATGCAGAATGCCCTGGGGTGTGATTTGATCCATTGGACAGAGCGTTGGACTGGGAGGAGGACTGCTAAAGGTCTTTCCCCACTCTGCCAGCTATTAGGCTGGCTCCTTGGCCAAGTGAGTTAAACTTTCATAGCTCTAATAGCCTCAGATGTAAAATAGGAATAAAAGTAATTCTCACTTAATAGATAGTTGTGAAGAGGAAATCAAATCATACTTGTAAAGTTTATACCACAATGTGAGATATATATTTAAGGTGACCATTAATACTTGCCACCTTAACTACTTCCTATCAGTTTTCTTCTTTATATTTCAGATGAACCACCCTTTATCAATTATATTTAGTGCTTATCTGATTTATGTGATTCCAAGAGAGAATATGATGGGATAAGAGTCCTTAGGAGCCCTTGTGGTTATTTCCCTGTTACTGTAATCTATATAGAGAAAATCAAAAGGGGCAGCTGTCTGTGTTCCCAGAAATAGACCATAGACCTCTGTGTTGCCCTCCATCTGGCCAGTGGCCCCAAAGCCAGGCTATTCCCAACTTTCTAATTATAGATTATTTATCATGCAAGGTCCAAAAGGTTGCAAGAGTCTGTTAGGAGTTAACCTTAAATTAGGAGTTCCTCCATAGCATTTTGTTAAGGTAGTAAAGTTAATGCTATCACAGGAATCAAAAAGGCTCGAACGTGTAGCCCCAGCTAACAAGGTATAACCACCAATTAAGTTATATTTGGGGCTCAGTTTCCTCAACTGTGGAAAAATAGGGAACATATATATACATGCATGTATTTCAGATATATTATAAAATATGAACACATATATACACACATGCCTAATTATAATGGGGATGAAGTGTGCCAGTGTCTGAAACAGTCACACAATGTGATCATTTTCACCATTCTCAGCACATAGCTTCTGTTTGATCTCAAGTTTCTCTGTTAATGTGAAGTCTAAATAGCCCAATAGACCTCTTCTATTGTTTTATATATGACCCAGCATGGCACTTACACTACAGTACATAGAGTAATAGAGCAGGAAAGGACAGAGAACGTGAAGTCCAACCTTCTGACTTGAAGAATGAGGGAGCAAATCTGAGTGGTGGGTCAAAGCTCTGGTCACGTACCTCACTGCCGTGAAGCTGTCTTGGTTCTCAGTCTTGTACTCTTGTCTACTTTTCTGTATTCCTCTCTATCCTTAAAAGATAAAAAAAATTAAATATTTGTATATAGTGTGGTTAGTTATATATTTTTTTGTTTCTCAATGCTCCAAAGCAAGAAATGTGGAGGGTGGGAATGGTGGAAGATAATGTGCTCTGAAGAAAGAATAGATTTTAGGAAATACTGGCAAAAGCCATACCTGTTGGTCTAGGTTCAGGTTTCCCCCAAGCCCCATAGAAGACAGAGTGTTCAGAGAGACGTATAGGTATGTGGAAAGCTGAGAAGTTTAACAGTAGTGCATGAGTGCCCAAAGGTACCCTCAATCAAGGTAGATGAGGGTGCAGAATCTGACAGAGTATGGTAAACCCAAAACACAGTCTTCTCATTAACTTCCATGGGAATTATTTCTTTGCAAGGCCATGTGTGCAAGTAGAGGCAGCAAAATCAGCTAACCCAGTGCACTAAATTTTGCTGCTGCACAAGCTCTAATAAACCTCTTCTTATTTGCCGGTGAGGGAGACACCTCACTGAGCATCAGGAAGTTTACAAAGGAGACTCTTCTTAAAAGCTGCTTCCACTATAGGAATTGTCCTGACAGGATACATTGGATGAAAATTGGCAAGAATTTTCTTTCTGAATCACTAAATCTCAATACCTATGTAGGCAGATTGTTGTTATATATATATATATATATATTTTTTTTTTTGAAGCGCTTATATTTCCAGAATATATTTGGGCAAATCATCTCACTTAACACCCTTTGCAACTACATGGAGGGTTCTGTAAATACGTCTTTGCTTGTGCGTATTCTACACAACTGGAGATGATATAACAGGTGGCCAGTATATTATGGAACAAACATTAGAACCATGATTTCTGAAAATCTTTTTACAGTTCTTCCCAAAGTAATCACTCTCTCTGTTCATTCAGTTTCCTTTTAAATACACATAATATTGAAACAATTTGTCTCCTTGATGTGCAAAAGTCTTCTTTATTTAAGGGTGATTGGGGCAGCAGGTTTTCTTTCAGATAAATCAAACATCAAGTGGCATGGCTTCCTGCCATGTACACAAAATATCTAACAACTTCACTTAGGCACACTTAGGACATATTTTATTTAATGATTCCTTGCTGCTCAGTTCCCAAAAGAACACTTTCATGATTTTTTTAAAATCTAGAATGTAGTATTTTTTACTGTACTATTTCATTTTCTTCAAGTTATTGAGAAGTATTTTGGGTCCCACTGAAAGAGGACAATTTCAATCTTTTAGCTCTGCAGTGGTTGTCACAGCAAAAGAATTGTTTTAATAAAAAGTTCAGCCAGACCAATACGACTGTTCAATAGTTCTTACATTCATCTCTTCCTGACTCCGTTGAATATTCCACAGAGCTACAGTTCCAGATGTTTTCCACTCTGTTCAGAGCTCCATCTTTCCCTGCACTTCTTTCCCCTTAACATATTTAAAGGCACACTATTAAGTCAGAGCTGTTAAATGTGAGTTTCCTTAGCTACCTTCATTTCCATCCCAGTCTATGTCTGTATCATCACATCCTCCCTTTTATTAATATTTCAAAGGGAAGAAACGGGTCTTTCTTTTTCTAAAGGCTTAACTCATATTGAATACCTCACCCTCTAGAATGATTGTAGACATTGTGTTAATAATGTTCATACCCTCCCCACTAGGCCCTTTTCACTTTTGAGTAAACACACTTTGGTTTACCTGCTCCTAAATCAAAATAAGAAACAAGCAACTCAATCCCCCACCACCTGTACAAAATATCTTTGACTTTTATTCTTCTTTACTTTAGCATGAAACTTACTGAAAGTAGACCTAACTTGCTTTTACTTCTTCACACTTGTCATGAGATCTTGTCTTGACCTTATTATGCCTGTGCTTCTGGTACCTATGCTCATTTATACGCTTGATGTTTTTGTTATTTCAAGTTATTAATAGTACTTCTCAAATTAAGTGTTCCATCTGCTCAACCCCTGCTCTCAAGCCAGCCCTTGTACCTAACTCACTCTACCTTAATGGTCCCATTTGTCCTCCAGTCATGCAAACCAAATTCTAAGTATACTTCAACTTTTCTCTCCTGCCCAGTTTTTATTAATAATTGGTTACCAAATCCTGTATGCAGAGGTCTTCTATATGTTTGTCCAAATACTCCCTTCTTTTTGTTCCTGTTGCCATAGCAATAGTTTAGGCCTTCATTTACTTCATTGCTCCTACTGCAGACATCTTGTCACCAGTTTCCCTGTTTCTAGCTTCTCTCCACACCTGCCTAAAAATGTAACTCCCATAATATTCCTCTTCTGCTTAAGTTCTTTGAAGTAAACAATTGCGACTCAAAGAAGTTCCATCTTCTCCTCAATTCAAAAGGCCTTCTGTGATCTAGCTGTAATTTATCTTTGTGGGTTTAGCTAATGTTATACTGCTTGCCTGTAATTAATCCCTGCTGTAACCATAAGCATTCCTTAGTTTCTGATACTTCTATGCTCTCCTTTCCTTTGTTTCTTTTTTTCACAAGCAATTCCTTTACACCAAGGCTCTTAATTTATCTGTAACATTGAAAATACTGAATGCCTCTGCACTTTCCTGACCTTCTCAACTAAATTCTTCTGGCTCCTCTAGGCCAGTGGCAACTGGTTTGCATCTCTCTTAAGAAACTTTGTTTTCCTGCCTTTCATTTTGTTCATCTATATACATATGCAATTTCTCCTACTCTGTTTTTGTGTGAGAAAAGGGCTTTCCTGTAGTTGATGTTTAATATATAGAAAAATTTTAAAAAGTATTTAAGGAAAACTTTGTTGATTTGAAACAAAAAATTCTGCTTTATTCACAAAGTGTGTCTGAGCATTGTGATTCCAAAATCAGAATACGATTTTATTTTACTTCATTGTATTGAAATTAGAAGTTTCTTTTAGGTCTTTGTTTTGTTTTGTCTTTGTTATATTTCATGCAATCATAGTAGTTTCCAAATAACGTTCCATTCATTACCTTCTAAAACAAACTTTGACATTAACCCTTGTTTATATTTCATGCAATTGCCATAGTAGTTGTGTATCTTGTCTCTAGTGGAATATTTGTTCTATAGATGCTACTGTGTTTCCTTGATTGTAAGGTTAAAACAGAATAATATTAATATCATATGTCCTATAACCTAGGAAAGAAAGTTAACAAAATCAATTCCCCATTAATATGGAATTGGAAGGGTTAAGTAATTCTGACTATTTTTAATATTTATAAAGATCTTTTTATCTACTTACCATTATAAAACTATGCATTTTTCAAATAGGCCATATTTCCCTTTATGAGTTAAGTATCTTTATTATATTATTTAAAAATTGTATCTTGTCTATTTTCACAGTTCCTAAATTGTATATAAATTAAATCTCATAGAAAATGATATATTTCAGAATAAGACAAAACAGTGGTAATGAAAGCAAGGAGTGAGGAGTAGGTGGTACACGTACCTAACATGAACTGATGACTTTCATCTCTTCTTATTTGACTTCTAAGTATTCTGGCAGCTAAGACAGAAGTATAAGCATGTTGGGTTAAATGGTTACTGGATAATTATTGACCCTTGACTTCAATTTATAAAATCTGAACTTGGCAGGAATGTGATTTTAAGCAACTGATTTAAAGAAAGCCACAATCAGCACTCAGTGTTGCCTATTAATATAAATAGAATAAAGCAACTTACAGGCGATATCAAGTGAATTGATGAAAAACAAATTCTAGGATTTCTCATAAGAGGTTGTAGAAATATTATTTGTGTGAGCTAGCGGTAAACAGCTCTATGTAGTTCGAAATCCTAAGCTTTTTTTTTTTTTTTTAATTTTCATCTTCTAAAGTAAGGCACTTTAGGAAATAGCATTGTATTCAGCAACTAATGGACACTGTTACTTAGGAGAAATCCTAAGGGAAAGGCAAGTAAACCTCATGGAAAAACTATTGAGCAATAAATTTTATTTGATTTGAAAATATCTGCACTCCAAGCAGAGGAAAAAAAAAATCATGAGGAATCAAAGTAATGTAACTTTAAGGTATAAATGGATATATACTGAAGTAATGGAATGTATTGGAAAGGGAATTTCAATTATTTTACTCAGAATATTTCTTTTCTCAGTATATGGTGAGCTCTTTGTGACCTCATATAAAAGAAAATTTTACAGAGGAATACTAGCATGTCAAATTGGGTTTGATTCAAGGGACAGTTGGTGAACACTACATTGAGTCTGGCTTGTGGGCTATGTGCAGTTAGTTTAGAAGATTTACTACTGTAGATTGAATCTAGCAGCTCACCATAAACCCAATTTATCATCAGACATTACTTTATCCAATAGTTCCACAAGGTAGAAAAATTATGCTGTAGGTTTCATTAATTTTTTGGCATATGTGACTGGAGTCTAAGAATATATAGCCTAAACATGAACATTTTATAGTGGACTGCCCTTATTTCCAACAGCTCATTTGAACACGTGACTATATCTCTCACAAAAAACACAAACGTCATCCAGAAATTTTTTTTTCTTAGATTGCTCATATCAGAAGGCAGACTTTTATGTATCTGTTCATTTTCTTAATTATTTTAAAATGTAGAATTATGTGCCAGTGGAGAAAATTATACCTGATGATTTCATATAATAAGAACATCAAAACAGATACATGTGTATACATTTATTTCTAGCACACACAGCCATCACTTGGTACATGTAAAGATAGACTAATCTGTAGGTGTGCAAATAACATAATACATATGTTGGCCGTCATATACTATATCCTAATAATTAGTGTAACTCTTTTTCTCAGCAAGCAAAATTAAGCCCATAATACTACCAATTTTAACTACTTATCTGTGTAAACAACATTTAACAGTTGTTTTACAAACACAAGTAGATTTATGTTCACCTTGTTTTCTCTTTTAAATTTACCTTTAAGCTATAATTTTTAAAAATAAACTGATACTTTTTGCAAGAATTCATGAATGCCAGTGATTCCTTTTCTCTGACTATTTGCTACCAACTTCCTTCTCTGTTAACCTCTACTTGGCTGTTTTTCTTATCTGGGGATGAAACATGAGCAAATCAGAGATGGCTTTCTTAACCTACCTATGGCTTTAGAGTCATCCTTTAGAATCTGTTGGGTTACCTCTTCTTTACATCTCTTTAAAAACCAAGAACAAACCAAATTTATCCTTATAGCTACTAGTAGCATTGTGGACGACGGACTAGTAGATAGCAAAATTGGAGGGCAGAAGACTGGATAGGAAGAGAAAACTAAATACATATTGGAGATGATGAAGTCCCTGAACTAGATTATGGTTTTAGAAAGTTGAGGACACATGGATATTTTCATTCTTTGAAACCATTTTGCTATTTCTTTGAAGTTAAAGATAAATAATGATTTTGATCAAAATAGAGATACTAAGTGTATGAACATAGTGATTTTGGAATCAGTAGTTTCATCTGTGAGAGTTTATATTCTACTTTTCAGAATCTTTCTAGTTCTAAATGAGTAATCTTGGAATAATTCATGGCACTGGAGATTGACATGGGAAGTGGATCCAGACAGGCTCTCTGTTCTTCTGCAACCTTAATATTTTATTTCAAAAACTGTCCATATTTGATAGAAGATAATCTATTAAAATGAACTATTATTACATATTGGCCACTGAGGTAAAAAGACCTATCTGACTTTGATTTCTCATTGTGTTGAAGTTTGGTTTACAGCCACCATTAACACATTTACTTTTGCAGTGGTTCCTGAGTATAGTCCCTTCTCACTAGTTCCTCTGCTACTATCTTGCCTTATCTTTTTCTAAATCTCAACACTTCTTTCACCTTTTTCATATCCATTTTTTTTTCACTCCTCGGAAACATCTTCTCTTTACATATGAATTACCCCAAAGTTTCCAGCTGTTGCTTTAAATGTTTCTCTGGAGTTTTCATTTCTATGCTGATGTGATTTATATGGCAATACTGTATATTTTATATCAAATTATATTTTGAAGAAGCTCTCTTTAAAAATTCATAACAATAACTTTAAAAACTAAGTTAAATGACAACAAAAATAAAGCTCGTAAAGCCTTGGAAAATATTGTTTTAACTTATTGAGTATTAAGGGAACACCTGATGCTACAAATAAAAAATAACTGTGACTTATTTTCTATAACACATTCCATATTACTCTAGTGAAATATATTTATTATGTCACCAGTATATTTATTGTCATTATTGTTAACAGTAATAGTAGTACAGTTTTCACCATTTGTGTAAAAGCTTGCTTAGGATATTTAACTTAGTAGACCTAAAATTCATATTTGAAGTTGTTATATTTCTAAGTTTATGCAAAGCTATTTTACAAAAACACAGCAACACAGATAATAGATGAGTATTTGGAAAATTTCAACCCCATTTACAGGATTAAGATAGATTAAAAGTAAACAGTACAGTGTAAATGCATGTACCAAGAAAGAAACATTATTTATGAAGAATCATGTGGATTTCCACTCCCATCCTCATTAGCTGCTCTCTTTGCTCCTCTCACCACTGTCCCAGAGAAAATAAGAGAAGGAGAGAGGAGGGGAGAGCAGAGATGAGAAGAGTGAATAAGTGTGGAAAATTCCTAGCAATCTGTGTATTTCTTATTTTCCTTTTTGTTTTTTGCTTTGTTTTCTTGTTATTTTGTTCCATTTTTCAAATTCATTTTATAGTTTGCACAAAAATATCCACCTTCCCCTGCTGGTCCTGATCATAGTTAGTTTCTACCTGACTAGATAGGAAAACCCTTGAGTTCAGGGAGATTCTCGTTCTTTTCTTCATCTTTCCATATGTGACCAAGACCACATCGTAAATAAATGGCTCAGGGTGACTTTAAAGTTAACGTTAATGATTCTGTGTGTGTATGTTTTTTCATGCTTTTGTTCTTGAATTCAATTTAATTTAATAGAAGTAATCTACATATAGGGTTTTATTTGTTTGTTTGATTTTTCACAGCTTGCAATAACCAAAGGACCAGGTGTTAGTGTTGCTTTAGACCAGGTATAGGGAACCTTTTCATGATGGAAGGCCTTATTGATTTAGCTGTAATCAAATAAGGCCTCCTTCAAGAAATTTTAATTAGAGATACTTAAAAATACATTTTATTTTGTAAAAAATATAACTACTATGTACTTGATAATTTCAGAAAAGGAAAACTGTCAATTTTAAGGTTAACCTTTTAATATTTTGTTGTGTCTACTTTTGTTGGAAAGCATTTGAATATTTGGTTGTAGCATGGAGCTCTACAGTTTCAGTTGATCCGCTAGATGGGTATCAGTCATTTGTGACCTTAAGGATGTCTTGATTTGGGTCAGGTAGGAGAATGTAGATTCACAGAAACAAGTGGTTGAAAAGCAAGAAAACGTTTTTTGAACATGGTGCCGAAGGCGTGGGTATTCTGCATTTTTCCAAATTTCAATTGGATCATTCTTAGTATCAAACAATGACTTTAAAATACCATCTACGGAGAGATCAATTCCATCTGTAGTTCTGTAGGTGCCTTCGTGATACAAACTAGGTGAGGCTGAAATGCTAATTTGTATGTGATGTCATGACTCTCAAAGTCAGTGAACCTTTCCTTGTACTTTCCAATTACTAGGTCTATAACAGCTGGGTATGATTCAAATGATTCACATCTGTCATCCTGTTCTTCAATGACCTTTGCTAACAGGGGAAAATGTTCACCTGAAATTTCCTTTTGTGTTTTGAAAAAAGACAGCTTTTTGAGAAATGCTGGGATCTTTTGCCACATATTTTACCTCACAAAGAAATATTCAAGTCATTTTGACTTGACATGATATCACACAGAATTACTGCATTCCTATAGAAATCTTCTTTCAATAATTCACATTGCCAATTCTGTTCTTCACAACATTTAACTATATGTTCTAACAGAGATAAAATTGTGGCTAACACCTATCCCTGTGATAGCAAACACACTTTAGAATGATAAAGCAAATCCACACTGAATACCTCATTGTTCAACTTTAGCATGTTATGAAACTGATGACGTTATGTTGCCTTTGCACAAATATAGTTAAGAATACTTATATATAACTTGTTGCAAAGTGTCACTCAAAATAGTAGCTTTAGCACAGACATTTTGCTGCTGCAAGATGCAATGAAAAACAATAAGAGTATCTGGTTCTGTTAATACTTTTTTTTTTTCCTTTGCAATAAACCTTTCATGTTTTCCTATCATGGAAGGTGCACCATCTGTACGTACACTCACTAAATTTACCAAATTCAGTCCAACTTCACAGCATTTATCTGGAAAGTTGTAGAAGACATCTATTCACCCCGTTCTGTTCCCAAGAGTGCCCAAAGTGAATAACTCCTTGTAGCAAAGCAAATCTTCTGTTAAGACCCAAATGAAGTATAAAACCTGCACCAAGTCAGTAGTATCAGTTGTTTCATCCAAAGATATTGAATAATATATATTTTCCTTTTGAAGTATTGCATGAAGTTACTCTGGTAAGTTGAAGCCTAATTCATGCTACTGATCAGTTGAATCAACTTGAAAGAGGCAGTTGTCTGTACTTGGGAAGTTATTGGAGTCTAAGCATCCTCCAGCTTCAACAATGCCTTCTATCACAATTTCTACATCACTAAATGGCTTCCCTTTTTTCCCCGAGTATATAAGCTACTTTATAAGTTGCTTTACAGGCATCATTTCTAGGTCTTTTGCTGATTGAAATAATTATTTTTGCTGTTGCTTTTCAACTTTTAATTTCTGCAGTATAACCTGTTGTGCCTCCCTTATAATTTAAAATCTTTGTAGTCCTTATGAGTGTTATAATTCTGATGTTAGGTCTGCCTTGATATTCCCTGGTCCTTGGTTCCCAGTGTCAGGAATGAGTACTGGTACCCAGTCGAGCTGATGGTGGAGTGATCACAAATACAAAGCAATCCTACATACACAGCATTTACTGCAAAGTAATAGTACATCTCAGAGGGAGAGAAAGGTCATTCTCCACAAGTGGAGAAGACCCCAAAATCTTAGCACACACTGTCTTTTGTATGCTTACTAGTTTGTCCCTTCTCTCTCCTGGGTGGGATTTGTTGCTGTTCCCTGCCTTTGGGTGATTGACAGGTTGGGGTTATATAACAGGTTACTTAACAGATTATGTAACAGGTTGGGGTTATATACCAGTTTCCTTTCTACACATGCATCTTCCCAGAGTCCTTCACAAAAAACCTACCACGGGTCAAAACCGTAATGCTAAGTAGATGGTGTTGTGCCCCAGGTCACTTGAGGTCACTGGGAGTTCCTCACTGCGCAAGCTCCATCCAGGGAAAAGTCTCTAGCCACAAATATCTGCATTTTGACTAGTTTTTTTTCTGCATTCTAATTACTTCCCACATTCCACCTTTATGTACTTCCTCTGCCTGCCTTGCCACCTGTTTGCTCTCCACCCAGACCTAATATTCCCCCCTGAGAAACATGGAGCTTGAAAATCTTTTGGCATTAGGGGTGAAGATCCATTTTCCATAGCTGCTTCAAATTGAACAAGTGTGCGGCATTCATTAAGCTTCATGGTTTCTGTGGGAAGGCCACAGATGGAAGGTGTATGCAGTGAGTCACAGTGGCTCAAGGGATATTGGAGGGACATGTCTGATGAGTTCTTGTCTGGGGGAGGTTGGAATCCTTGGACCAAAATAAGCTCCCTGTGGAACATTTGGAGTCTGGAAGACACAAGCTTAACCAGGGACTTGAAAAGACATGGTCCATACATCAGAAGAAGGACTATTATAGTTAAATGTCCTACAAAAGGAAGTAGCCACAAGAGGGAATGAAAGTAATCTTTTACCTGTTCCCAAATTGCTAGTAGGACAAGAGGGAAGGAAGGTAGTCTTTTACCTGTTCGCAAATTGCTACGAAGTTTGGAGATAAATTTTTATTTAGCAGGTGGTTGATCTAAAATTGTCTGAGTTCTCATCTCAATTTCCCCTGAAGAATTCATGTATGTGTAACAGGTGGTACTCTTAATCGCACAGACACCTCCTTTGTCTGGTAGGATGGAGTCCAAAGCTAGGCAGTGATCAAGGACAACATTTGCCAGACAACCTAAGGACTGTTGCACCGCTTTAGAGAATTGACTAGTTTGTACAACTATATTCTGGTTACTTTGGGGGTTGGAGCAGAGAATGGCAGGAGGGTTACTCTGGGCTGGTCCTGGAATCATACCTAGCATTGGTTAATCCCAGTTTGGGCGACTTCCTGGGATAGTCCAAATAGGGTGTTATCATTCCAGGGGGTCAAAATGGTTGGAGTCAACACTATTGTTAGTAGAATGAGGAAAAATGGCATCATAATGAGTATTTGGGTGCTTGGAAATAGACCAACATGAAATTATTCCTGTGTGGCACAATATATCTAATATGTAAAGGATCCCAGGAAAAGCTAATAGCAAAAAAGCCAAAAAAAATATGTAGGGATTTTTCAGTATCTGTGGTGGCATCACCTGTAATGCTTGGTTATTTCAGGTTTTTGAAGAGGAGTTTTAGCCCTTCGGCTGACTCACGCCCATATATGTCTTCCCTCTTGTCCTCTGGATGTTGAGTATTATCCACTGGCTTAATTATAGAGATGTGTGCTCAGCTTTTGACCTCCTTCTGCTTGATCCCTTTTGGGATGGATAAAAGGATTTGGTAAGGGCCTGTCCAGAGTGGCTCTAACAGAGTTAACGGACCTCTTTCTTTCCAGTCTTATAACAGTGCCCTGTCTCCTGGTTGGATTGAAGGGATGATCTCTTTCTCTTAAGGACTGGGAAGGACCTGTTGTCCATAGTCCAATAAAGCTTGTCGGACTTTGCCAGGGTCTATAATGTGTTTGAGGAGATAATTAGCTTCAGCACATTCTCTAATCACTCACCATATAGGATCTCAAAAGGACTGAGCCTTAGTGTCTTTTTGGGAGAGACACAGTCTTGCATTAAGGCAATGGGGAGATTTTGGACCCAGTTTGTCTTGGTTTCCTGGCACAGTTTGGCCAAGTTCCTTTTTAGGGTTTGGTTTGTTTTCTTGACCATACCAGATGCCTGCAGTTGCCAAGAGGTATGCAAATTATAGTCTACTCCTAAGGCAGCAGTTAGTCCAGTGTTATTTCAGATATGAAAGCTGAACCATTATCACTGTGAAGGCTTGGGGGAAGAGAAAAGTGAGGTGTGATATCCCTTAGTGATACTTTACATACCTCTATCACCTTCTCTGTATGGGTTGGGTAAGCCTCGACCCATTCAGAAAAGGTGTCTACTAATACCAAAAGGTGTTTGCATCCTCTGCACTGATTCATTACCATAAAATCCAAGTGTCAGTCTTTCCCCAGGTACCCGCCTTGCCATTGTACCAGCTCCAGCAATCAAGGCAGTTGGTCTTTCCCTTGCAGGTTGTTCTGAATATAAAAATAGCATGAAACAGTTACTTGTTTGACTAACTTGTTTAATCTTTAGATAATTATCATTTTTTCTAACAGGATTTTTAAAGACTTTCCCCCCACATGAAAGACCTGATGGAAGCTAGAGACTACTTTCCAAGATATATTGGAAGTGATGAAGGGCCTTCCCTCTTGCTCCCACCAGCCTGTAAGAGAAAAGGAATGTCCCTCTTCCTTGGCACAGTTCTCTTTGTCCTTTGAGTAAATCAGCCTTTCTTGTATTTCCAACAGTGTGGGTAAAACTGGCAGCACGGTGGATGCAAACTCCTCCTTTGCCAGCCTTTTGGTGTCCTGGTCAGCCTTGTTGTTTCCTTGGGCTATATCCCCTTCTCTTTGATGTCCTCTACAATGCATGACTGAGATTGCTGTTAGTAAATAAAGAGTAAAAACTTTTCTGCCTATAAAAGTTTTTGAGTTTCCTCTCCATGTTTGATTGGGGAGGTTTTGACTGAGAGCAGCCCTTTTTCTTTCCAAATTTGGCCATGTGAATGGAGGATCATGAAGGCATATTTACAGTCAGTGTATATTTGTGTTCTCCTGCCCTTGGCCAATTCCAGTGCACATCTCAGGGCTATTAGCTCAGTTTTTTGAGCCAAAGTATTTGGTGGTAAGGTGCCACTCTTGAGAACCTGAGTACAGGAAACCACTGCATACCTAGCTCTCCAATGTCCCTTGATTACCATACTACTAACATTGGTAAAACAAATGTCTTCTGGATCCAATAGAGGGGTTTCCTTTAAGTCTATTCTCACTGCTGACCTCATTAGTATTGACTTTTCACAATTATGGTCAAAAGCTTTAGACTCTCCTAGTTCTACCAGAATGAGTGTGGCTGGGTTTAAGGCCACACAGGTTTCCAGTGTAACATCTGGATGTTCTACTAGGAGGAGCTGGTATCATAACACCTGACTATTGGAGAGCCAGCTTGGTCCATGCTTGATTAATAGAGAAGCCTAGACCTTGAGAGTGGAAAAGATCAACTTTTGTGCTTCCTCCACCAGAAGGCCCACAGCTGCCAATAATCTCAAGCAATGGGGCCAACCCTTGGTTACAGGGTCTAAGTTTTTAGAAAAATATCCTGCTGTTCACAATTCTCTTCCAAGCTCTTGCACCAAAACTCCCACAGCTTTCTTTCTTTCTTTAACATGCAATATAAAGGGTTTGTCTAAATTGAGTATTTCCAGGGCCAGTGCATGGGTTAATGCTTCCTTTAGGTCCTGGAAGTCTTTCTCCTGTTCCTTCTCCTACATTTCCACTTTACTTTCATCCCTTTTTAGTGCCTCATATAAAGATTTTGCTATTTTCCCAAATAAGGGAATCCAAATTCTGCAGTATCCCATTATTCCCAGAAATTCTCTGATTTATTTTTTTTATTTTGTTTTTGGTGTTGGGGATGCTAAGGAGAAAACAGCCTGCACCCTACTAGAGGACAGTTTTTTCCATCCCATACTTATAATAAATCCCAAGTAGGTTCCCTCTGGTCTACACAGCTGAGCTTTTTCTCTAGAGACCCTAAGGCTTTCCCTCCCCAGGAAATCCAGAGTTGTTTTGGTACTTATTATAGAGTCCTCATAAGAAGGCCTACAAATAAGTATGTCATCGAAATACTGGACTATTTTGTTTGGAAATCCCAACCTCAGCTCTATGAGCAACTTCTGCAATGCTCCCTCAAACAAATGAGGGTACTCCTGGAATCCCTGAGGAAGGATGGTCCACATCAACTTTCTAGACCTGCTTGTGGAGGGATCTTCCCATTCAAAAGCAAATAAGAATTGACTGTCTTGGTGTAAGGGAATTAGAAAGAAAGCATCCTTTAAGTCTAAAACAGAAAAGTATGCTTATCCCAGTGGAACCTGAGTAATGATTTTATATGGATTTGGGACCACTGGATGCAAGGGGATAACTGCCTCATTAATAATTCTTAAGTTCTGGACACACCTCCATTTTCCATTGGGTTTTTTACTGCTAGGATGGGAGTATTGCTGAGTGATGAACATCCTACCAACATCTCAACCTTCAGCAATTATTGTACTATTGGGGCAATTCCTTGTCATCCCTCTGGGGACAGTGGATACTGTCACTTACGGGGAAAGGGGATTCCTAATTTGAGAGTCATCTTTACTGGTAGGACACTCACAGCCTTTCTGGGATTTCCATTCACCCAGACTCTAGGATCTGTATTTTCCAGGACTGTCAGTAGTTTCTGTTCTCCCTCAAAGCCATCCCAAGAGTTACCCATACACATGATAGCATGGGGTTATAACTGTAATTGCAGTAACTAAAAAAATCTCTTCCTAAGAGTGAAATTGGAACCTCAGGGATAAGCAGAAATTGGTGGATTAGTAGCATTCCTTCCCAACTACATAGTAAAGCAAGTGTATAATACCCTCTGGTGAGGCATCCATCCATCAATGCCCACAACCATACAGGAGGAAGACGACAGGGGTCCACCAAAGTTTTTATGACTGAATAAGTGGCTCTTGTATCAATCGGAAAAAGAATTTGCTTACTAGCCACATCCAAGGTTACCCAGGGTTCTTCATGTGTGATCTGGATGGTACGAGGGGAGCCTTATCAAACCCAGGCCCCTACAGGCCTGGTCATTCATGACCATGCCAACAGGCTTTGGGCTCTCCCTCATCCTCCTGTGGTCAGGGGACAATCCTGTGCCCAATGGCCTGGTTGTCCACATTTGGGACAAGGCCTCTTGGGTCTCATTGCCCTTCCTGCTTTGCCCAGGGCTCCTCCAAAGTTGGCCTGACTCTCCCTCTTAAAGCGTATGGGTTTTCCACAGTTGTAACAGGTTCTGGCACCAGCCCTAAATCCCCTCAGAGTGGCCAGGGAGCCACTGTGGCAATAGCCATCCCTAATAATTTGGCCTTTTGGCAGTCCCTCTGAGTTACCTCCAGATCCCAGTTGTTATAGACAGTTGGGGCCACTGACAGCATCTGGGCTGTGTCTGTCTGGGGACCTAGGGCAAGTTTCTGGAGCTTTCTGCAAATATCAGAGTAAGAATTATTACTAAAATGAATATTATCACTATTATTGCTTCTGTCAGTTTTGGGTCCATGTTAGTAAATTTCTTAACAGCTTCAGTAGTTCTTTCTCTGAATACCGTGGGCCTCTCATCCTTTCCTTGACCCATCTCTGCCAACATGGAGTTAGAAGGAATCCCAGAGTGAGGAGACCAGGTTTGGGCACCAAATGTTAGGTCTGCCTTGATATTCCCTAGTCCTTGGTTCCTGGTGTCAGGAATGAGTACTGATACCCAGTTGAGCACATGATAGAGTGATCACAAATACAAAGCAATCCCACACCACACATGCAGTGTTTATTGCAAAGCAAAAGTACATCTTAGAGGGAGAGACAGGTCATTCTCCACAGGTGGAGAAGACCCCAAAGTCTTAGCACGCATTGTCTTTTATATGCTTACTAGCTTGTCCTGCCTTTCTCCTGGATGGGATTGATTGCCGTTTCCCACCTTTGAGTGATTGACAGATTGGGGTTTAATAGCAGGTTACTTAACAGGTTACATAACAGGTTGAGGTTATGTAACAGTTTCCTTTTTATGCATGCATCTTCCCAGAATCCTCCATGAAAAATCTACTGGGGGTCAAACCATAATGCTATTTAAAAGGTAATGTGCCCTGGGTCAGTTAAGGTCACTAGAAACTCCTCAGTGCGCATGCTCTGTATGGGCAAAAGTCTCTAGCCACAAATATCCGATATTGCGGTTTCTTTTCTGCTTTCTGATTGATTCCCGCTCTCCACCTTTATCCACTTCCTCTACTTGCCTTTCCACCTGTTTACCCTCCACCCAGACTTAACACTGATGAGCACAGAATTTCTTTGTTGTTGATATTGCAGTGTTACAAAGCAAGCAAATCATCTTCTCTTTAGCAAAAGTAAGATAATATTGTAATTCCCAAGCCTCATTTAAAAATCTGTTTTCTTTCTTCAGTGTTCTCTTAGTCTTCTTTGACGTGATGGGCTTTTAAGCAGACAGATTTAAAAAATACTGTCGAGCTGCACAACTATTCACAAATTCCACTCAAACAGAATCATGGTGCACTGTTGTCAAAAGCTGAAAACAGACTTGCGTACTCGACCCCCATGAACTCTTGCCAACCAGCCTGGTGTGATAGTGGCACCAGTAAGGCGGGGGACGTTAGAACTAAATCATGAGTGTAGCAGCTATCAATTTACCCTTTGTGGCTTACTAATATTCTAATTGTGCCAGTCAATCTTGGAGGATTATTTTGTTGAAACTTATTTAATTATTTGGTAATTTAAATATGTTAATTTTAAAAATAAAATAAAATATAAAAGACAGATAAAAACGTATTAATGAAAATAAAAGAATTTGTTCTGTAAAATTTGGATTCAGTCCAAAGGCTGCACTTAAGGACCTGGAAGGCCACATGTGGCCTTAGGACCATAGATTGTCCACCCCTGCTCTAGACTTACAGAGCAGTGATAATGCTTGAGGCACGTTTTTTCTCCATAGCTGGGTCATGAAAAATCATCCCAGGGGAAGCATTATGAAACATATTACTGACACAAAACATGCCCAAGTCTAGACCAAAGCTTCTGTATCAATTGTCTATTGCTATGAAACTGACCAAATGGCTTAAAACATGCAGTGAGATGACAATTTAAGTTGGATGGCTAAAGAGTTCCTGGCAGCAAGTGAAGTGAGCTCCAATGGACAAACACTTTTCAAACCTCTGCTTGCGTCATGTTTTAATGTCTTATTGAGCAACCAAGTCACATGGTCTCTGCAGTTAAAAAGAAAGGGGGGACTACAAAAAACATGAACATATTAATAGAGAGATAAGACTCACTATAGCCATTACTTTTACATTCTACAGGATCTCTCTCATACCATCTCCTCTGCTTTAGTCATAGGAACTATGACCATGAAATAGCAGACAGCTCTCCATCCAACACCTATAGAGCAGATATAACCCTTCTCATGAGACAATCTGTGTTCTCTATTACAAGGAGAGACTGAATTAATGAACTTTATAGTAGGAAAATTCTAAGAGAATTTATTTGTCTCTCCCAATGTGCCAGCCCCTCTACTGAACTGTGAAGACAGAGGTCTTCAAAGAGATCCATATATGTGGATAAAATAGGAATTATTAAAGAAATAACAACAATAATTTTTAAACAAAGAACAAATAAGAACTATTACAATAATGGAATGTAAAATCAACCAGTTATCAGAAAACCCAGAAAGACATTGACTTGGAGTCCAAAGACTTGTAAGTTCTGTTAAGTTGAAGTCTGTCTCTGATTCTGCTTAGTTTTCTCAATGTGGTGTTGTTTGCCACAATACCTATAATTACAGTGCTCCTATAATTACAGTGGGATGACTTCCTGATAAGTCAAAAATACCATAAATCAGCAATGCATTTAAGACCCTGATAAACTCATCATAAAGTAGAAAAATCATAAATTGAACCATCGTAATTCCAGGAATTCCTCAACATGCAATGTGGTTACCTCCAGCTAGATAAACCCATTGTAAAGTCAAAAACTTGGTAAATACAACCATTGGTAAGTCAGGGAACATCTGTATAGAGGCTCTTGTAAATGAATGAAAATGAACCAAAAATGAAAACAAACGAAAAAAATAATTATTTAATGAATGGACCACCTTTGCTGATTCTTGGCCCTAGCATTTAATAATTAAATATGCCACTTTGAATAATCAAATTTTTATGAACCTGGATTTCGTCTTTTTAATAATAGGATTACTGTTTTCACTATACATATACCTGATAAAATAAAAATAGAATAATCTATTTAATAGAAGGAATTTTGTGAGGATAGAGACTATGCCAATTTTCTATGAATATACCTACTGCTCAGCACAATGTCTTGCACTCTGCATGTGCTCAGCAGTAGGTATGAAAAAGTAGATTTAAATACAAACATGCAAATATTTACAACATTCAGTGAAATAACCCTGATGTCTTAAAGGTATAGTGTCTCGAGGCTTAAAGAGTAATCAAACATCATTCACACATAACCTAGCATTCTTGAGGTAAATGATATTCAGCTGCATTAATTTTTGGATTAGATATTCCATGCTGATTTTGTGCTACATGATCTGGAAATCAGATTTGAAGTATCGCGTTAGTGCTGATCAGATTTAATTGGCAACACCTTAAACAGTATCAGGAAATTCAGGAGGGGGAGCTATCAATTTGAAATACTTTGAATATATTTATTTGTTCAATCAAATTTATGTGAAATTTCTGAAGCTAATTGATTCCTGATTTGGGGCTCACATTGTTTTTGAAATGAATTTACTTCTAAAACTTCTCCCTCTTCTCTGATTGAAATGTGGATTCCAAAGCCTATTTCAAATTTCACAAAGTCCCACAAGGATCACAAACTGTGAAAGAAAGTAAGTATATAGGGATAGTGTGGGTCCTGTAAGCTATCAGTTTTCAGGAGATTGTAAAATTAGGTCAAGTTGCTGTGCTGAGGGAGTGGGTATTGCATATCTACTTATCTCAGCAGTTACAAGATTGCTCCCAAAATGACTACGCAGTTCAGTTCAGCCCACACATTGAAACTTCACTGACAAGTTGGCGCATATAAGTGGACATCTTGCACCCACATTTAGTACATGTTTAGTTCCCTGAGTATATTAGCTCTTAAATTCTATTTTCAAGGCCCTCCTGAACCGAGCCTGAGGCAGTAGTTCTCCTCCAGTCCTACATTGCTGTCGTGAGGAATGTTTGACAAGCTCACAGACAGAAAACCTCTGTGTCCGTATTTTTGACAGAGATTCATCCAAATAAAATAGCCAGATAGTAGAGATAAGATGAGGGATGCAATTTTTAAATAATTTATTTATTTTTATTAAATTGGATAGAATTATTTCAAGGTAGTGGAAGAGATGACAGTAACAGTCTATGCATTATATATACATATATATGTATAATATATGTATGTGTGTATATATGTATTTATGGAAGAGACTATAAGAGCCCAAGCATTTGTGTGTATATATATGACTTATATATATGTATGAATGACAAAATGTGTTGAAGACTAATTTATAAATATTTAGTCTATTTCTAAAATGGTACATATTAATTCCTGTCTTATACATTGTGGCACAAAGTGTGATACAAACTTTGAGTGACAGGCCATTGATAGTGAGGGGTGGGAGCAGAGTGTCCTTTTTATTTCTGTTCACTTTCAGTGCAAATGTGAACACTGAAAACAATTTATGTATATGATTTATATATGTGTATATATCATACACATAAATCTATAAATACAAAGATAGTAATTACTTCTGCATGTCAATTATAAGTTCTATCTTTTCAAGAACAATGTTCATATTTTTGACATATTATCTTCTAATGTGTCCTAAAGTAGCAATTTATTGAAAAGTGTTCTTCTCAGCAACTTGACAAATGGTCGCAGTGATAGTAAATGCCTTTTCAAGCTTCTTTTATTTTGTGGCATACCCCTTTTATTATCTTAGAAGGTTGATAGTCCAGAAATGGTTTTTTCTCTTTGTACAGTGTATTTGTGTGTATATGTTGGGAAATATGATTGAGGAATTAATGAAATGTGGCTCATAAGATCATTATTTTATTGTATTGCCCAATATTGCTATACTAAAGACAGAAACAGGAGTTTGCAGGGTTTTACCCTGAAAGAATGTGTGAACTCAATGGTTCACTTATCAGAGGCTGTTATCATGGGAGAGCTCTCAAATCTCCGGTAGGGAAGCAATCCAAGGGACTCCCTGGTTATCTCACTGTGGGCTTTTCTGTGCCTTCAAAGGGAAGG
>CAUYRT010103124.1:0-16647 GCA_963574885.1 Lepilemur ruficaudatus | reverse complement strand
TAGTTGGCCAATTAATTTCTTTCTATTTATAGTAGAGACAGGGTCTCACTCTTGCTCAGGCTGGTTTCGAACTCCTGACCTTGAGCGATCCGCCCGCCTCGGCCTCCCAGAGTGCTAGGATTACAAGCGTGAGCCACCACGCCCGGCCACATCTTCCTTCTTGAACTCCTTTTATCTCAGACAGAAGCAGTTTACACAGTGGGTAAGAGCATGCACGGACTCTGTCTGGAACTGGACTGTCTGAGTCAGGGTCTTCTCTGCCAGCTCACTAGCTGTGTGGGCAAGTTAGGTTGCCTAACCATCTCTGTAGTTAGGTTTCCTTATTTTTAATGTGGGGATAATGACAGTACTTACCTCATTGGGTTATTGTAAGGATTAAATGGGATAATATATTAATACTTAAAAGACTTAGAAGGGTGCCTGGCATTCAGTAAGCCCTCAGTTAATATTCTGCTAATCTCAGCTCTCAGCTCAGATCTTCCCTCCTGGGGAGGCCTTACCTGGCCCCTGGAGCTAGCCTGGGCCTCCTCTGGGCACTTCCCATCTCTGCCCTCTGCCTGCACCCTGCCTGCTCCCCATATGGTGGTTTTCCCCCGTTTGGGTCAGGTTTATTGACTGGCTTTTCTTCCCCATGACAATCTGAGCTGTCCATGGACTGGTCTGCCTGTTCTAGTCTCAGGCTTCAGGGCAGCACCTGGCATGTAGTTGGCTCTCGGTGTACATTTGTTTAATGGCTTTCTGTTTCTGACAGCCCTGAACAAGAGCTTTCATTTTGAACAAAATAGCTACCACTTTGGCTTCTCCTCAATGTGCTCTATGAATTAGTGTTTCCTGAAACTCCATTTCTAAAGCTTCAAACAAGATCCCAAATGACTCACGAGTCTCTGCTTCCAGCCCTGACTCCTCCTTCGGTCTGTATTTCCAACTATTAATAAAACAAATCCTGGTAGGCATCCCAAGCACAACATGTTCAAAACCAAACTCACTGCCTTTCTTTCAAAGCCAGGTGCCCTTGCTGTGCCCCTAGACTGGTGGGCAATGTGTGCCTCCACTCGCCCACCTAGGAACCTTGGAGATGTCCTGCCTGGGCTCTTCTTCCACTTACCCTCAGCCTGCAGCCCGTCAGCCAACAGAGTGTCATCTGGTCATCATCATCGCTGTTATCACGACTGATGGGTTGAGAACCTTGTGCAGATGAGCATGATCTCATTTCTTTGGACAGTGACACAGGAAGCATATAAAATAAACAAGGTGAGGTTTTAAAGAAGTTAAAGACTTGCCTAAGAGCCGTGGCTAGAGGCAAACAGCAGCATTCAGCCCACCTGACTCCAAAGCCTGTGCCCTGAACCTCAGAAATTTCTCCAGTGAGGTCACTCCTTTAACTGCAGGATCACAGCTTTAGTTTGGGCTGGATCCAGCCTGGCTTGTTGCAACAGCCTTTAATCTGCTCTGTCAAACCCTGTGCCTTCTGCGCAGCCCCTTCTCCACCCTGGCACAAGCGTTACTCAAATACAAATCAGGTCCTGTGACTCTTCTGCCTAAAAACCACTATTGGTTCCCTTTTGCGTCTTTCGAAGTCTAAACTCCTCACATAGCATAAAATCCCCTTCTTGGTCTTTTCCTGGCCTCCTCTTCTCTTCATTGCTTCTTACCCGCAGCCAAACAGTTAACTGAGCAAAGTCCGGGAGAAGCTTGTGGAATTTATTCCTCTGCCTCTCTGCCTCTCTGCTTCCCTATGGGGTGCTGGGGAGGGGACTTCCAGAGTAGAGAGCTATTGGTGGTCTTCATATCTGCCCCCCACACCTGACAGTTGCCCAACTCAATCAGTTGTTTGCTAAATGTATGAAGATTATACCAGACCTGACATTCCTTTGAAAATATCCAAATCTCATGTATAAATTTCTCCAAATAACCAATCAACCAACAAAACCAACTCTTTGTAATGGACGACCCAGCATGAGCATCAGGCCTCTGTTTAAATATTGGCTTTACCACTGGAACAATTCTCATAGCCTCCACTTCCACGTCTGTGAAATGGGGGTATGAAAAGCAGCTACTTTGCAGGGGATGCTGTAAAGATTATGTGAATGAATTGAAGGAAATTAGCAAGCACAGGGCCTGGAGGAGGAGTCTTTGTTTCAGGCACAAAGATATGTGTAACTCATCACTATAAACAGGAACTAGAAGGCAAGGTCATGTTCTAAAATAACTTTTTAAAGTTAGGATTTCATTGGGAATTTTAAAAGTTAAGACAATTGGCCGGACGAGGTGGCTCATGCCTGTAATCCTAGCACTTTGCGAGGCCAATGCAGGAGGATCACTTGAGGCCAAGAGTTTGAGACTAGTCTGAGCAAGAACAAGACCCTGTCTCCACAAAAAAAAAAAAAAAAAAAAAGAAAGAAAAATTAGCCAGGAAAGGTGGCACACACCTGTAGTCCCAGTTACTTGGAAGGCAAAGGCAGGAGGATCGCTTGAGCCCAGGAGTTCGAGGTTGCTGTGAGCTAGGCTGACGCCACTGCACTCAGGAGACAGAGCAAGACCCTGTCTTGAAAAAAAAAATTAAGACAACTTAAAACATGGCCAGTATTTGTGAGCTTTAACATATGAAGATACATCCTTATAAGTTTTAAAATACTCTTTGACTTTTTACCCATGCAATTTACAATTGTGCTGGGAGCAGATGTGATTCAACCCTTGCTTTACCTCACCTTAGTATTTTATCAGCTCTGTCTGATTCCCCAACCTAGCCTGTTTGTTGGAATCACTTCGATAAGTGTTTTACAGATTCCTGGGCTCCATGCCAAACCTACGGAATCAGAATCTGGGACAGGAAAGGAACCTGTAAATGTAAATCTACATTTATGAAAACCTTCCCGTGTGGCTTTGATAATCTGCAAGGTTTGGGAACCACAAGTACACACACCGCTAGAAAAGCGTGGTGCTCAACATTATCAATTTCTCAGCCTTATGGTTTTTGCAATTTAAATAGTTTTATTTGCCTTTTTGTAAACAGTATTACCTTTCGCAATGCCTGTTTCACCTTCACTGTGGTCTGTTTATGCAGCCAGGGAAAAAACTGGCTCCACTTAAACAATAGGAGAAAAAAGGTGCAAACCTCACCAGCTTTCCCACCCTGCTAGCATCAGTGGGTAGGTATTTCCTCCACGTCCCACTGGGGCAATTTAAATGCTAATGCACTTAAGTACAAAAATCTTTTTAGCAATCAGAATTGTTTTTATGACAATCTTATTTCTCTTTTGTCCAGTCTATATCGTCCTCTTTTACTTGATTTTTTTTTGGCCAAAGAGGCGTATGTTTAAATTCTTTGACCTTTCAAACCTTAAAAAAAAAAACCCTCCTAATATCTTCTCAGTATTTGCAAGAGAAGAGGAACATATCTATCCACTAAACCTGAGCTCTGCAATTTGAATGTGCTGAGTCACCTAGGCTTCTTGGGGTCAAATATTTTGCACCTAGGAAAAGCACTGCAGAAAATCACACTGTGAGCAACTGCTGGCATGTTGTTATTTGAATATAAACGGGGAGACTGCAAAGGGGATCATGCATAGATACATAATAACTTATATGTACTTTAGAGTTGTGTTTTAGAGATTTCTAAAAATCTGCTAAGTCTTCTTTCTAGTTGATGATTTGTTGGTGAAATTCTCTAAATATTTCTTCCTGTTCTTAGAATGTGAAATGGATATAGACGGTAAAGCAGTTGTCTTGCAATGTTTAGAAAAAGGAGAAAATTAGTTTTTGCCATTATTCTGAAGTTTTGCATAATTAAGTTTCTTGAATTCATTTCCTTTTAAAGAATGAATAACAAAACAATGCAATATTTAACCAGGTATTTAGAGTTGATGTCTAACTTTATTTCAGCTCTTAGGAAGTTTTCCTATTTTGATCGTATAATTGAATAAACAGTGAGGTGTTACACTGTGTCAGTAGGGGAAGCGGCAGGAAGCTACAGAGTTTCCTTAGAATCGAAGGGAACATTTTTTTTAGAACTCTTGCTGGCAATGTGGATTATAGATAAAGATAAAAGTGGGAATAATTTGTACTTAGAACTGGTATTTTATTTTTATTTATTTATTTTATTTTTATAATTTTTATATTATAAAATTTATATAATTTTTATATTATAAAAATATAATGGTTTCCTTTAAAGTGGTTTCCTTTAAAGTATGTATTAGGGCTAAAGAGAATGCAAACACTCCTCCAATAGGGAAGTCAGAAAGCTTACCAGTGCCAATAAACATCTTACTTAGGTCATTTCACAAGGTGGAAATTTACTATAGAACCAGTGAACGTGGTGTCTCGCTCCAGAGTGTTTTGAGTCCAGAACGGGGAGCAACTTGATCCCTTTGTGGACAGAGCCCTGGGGAGGGGCGTCTCTGCATCAGCACCTGGGAACTATCGGCAGCTAACTTCCAGAGGCTGGAAGAGGCCAGAGGCTGGCCAGGGCCTTAGTTGCATTTGACTCACTTTGCATCACTCCAACTTTACTGTCCGCTAAAAAGGAGGAGCTTTAATATTCAATACCTTAATGAGGCCAAATCCATTCCACAGCATTCCTAGGCGGTAGCAGAGTGGGAATTTGAACCCAGGCGGAATGACTCGAATGCCCTGGTGATTAACCTCGTGGAGACTGCCTCCTAGCTCATGAACATGACTACTCATCTCTGGCAAATAACTCTAAGTACAGAAAGAACATCGTCGGTTAGTTGGAGTTCCTGCTTTCTCTCAGTGAACAATTAAGAGGGGGCAGGGGTGGGAAGGGGTGGAATGGAATGGGGGGAAGACATGGAGGACAGATCAGAAAGGCTGCAAGTAACCGCTCAGGAGCCCAGTGGGACCAGAGAAAGTTTCTTACTTAACACACTTTTCTGCTCTTCGCTATTGTTGATGGTAGGTAATGGTAGGACACTTAAAGATGAAAACATAAAATGTATTAAGAATCTGTTTTGTTTTTTCCCAGTTTAGATTGATAGACATAATACAATGACTTGGCAATTCAAAAAAAAAAAGAAAAGAAAAGCCCCAAACCCTAAACTAACTACCTTTCATCATTCCACTCTCCTAGCAGACCTAGAATTGGGCTTTTGTCACTGAAGACAGAATAAGGGCCTGTGCGGGGCAGGACAAGGACGTGGAGCCCCCCAGCTTGCTGCAGAGTGGGCAGTGCAGGCATCTGGCAGACAGGGCTTTCAGTCTCAACTGTTCACAGGCTTTGGGATCTGGAACAATTGATTTGATCCCTACAAAATTGGGGTGGTTCCTTTTCTTAGGGCCTGGCATGCAGCCAGAGGAAGTGCTCAGCAAAGTGAATTTTTTATTCTCACTTCCTCCGAGGCCCAGGTCTAACCAGTGCAGAGACCGCGCATCCTGGGCGACTGTGTAGGAGTGGGGATGCTCTCTCTGCTCCAGGGTCAGGTGCCTGTGTCTGAGCCAGGTGCCCCTGGCTTGGGTCAGGCCTGTTCTCACTGAGAAGATGAGATTTGAGCAAAGGCTTGAAGTTGTCGAGTGAGTGAGGACTGGGGGGATCTCAGCGGAAGAGGTTTCCAAGCAGAGGAAACAGCTAAGGCGAAACAGGAAGTTGTCTCCTGGCAAGAGCTAGGAACAGCAAGGAAGTGAGCGTGGCTGGAACAGAGTGAGTGAGGGGGAAAGTGGCAGAAGGTGAGGTCAGAGAGGAAGGGAGTCAGACCACTTAGTATCGTCATAAGGACCCTGGGTTTTAGCCATGACAGAAATGTGGAGCCATTGCAAAGTTTTCAGGAGAGGACCTCATGTGACTAAGAGGTATGAAAGTTTTTGAGGTTTTTTTTTTTTTTTTTTTTTTTAAGGAGACAGGGTCTTGCCCTATTACCCAGTCTGGAGTGTAGTGGCCTTATCATAGCTCACTGGATCCTCAAACTCCTGGGCTCCAGTGATCCTTCTGCTTCAGCCTCCTGAGTAGCTGGGATTACAGGCCCTGACCACCACGCCTGGCTACATTTTCTTTTCTTTTTTTTTTTTTTTTTTAATGAGATGGGGCCTCACTGTGTTGCCCAGGCTGCAATGCAATGGCTATCTATAGGCATGATCACAGCACACTACAACCTGGAACTCCTGGGCTCAAGCAATCCTCCTGCCTCAGCCTCCCCAGTAGCTGGAACTAGAGGTGCACACCACCATGCCTGACTGAATATGATTTTTGTAGATCGATTACAAAGTGATTTTGGGGCTATGACTTGCAAGGATTTCAGATATTCGAGTGACATTGTTGTAGCTAGAATGCTTCCATTCCTTCATTTATTTATGTGAAAAGAGTTTCTTAGTGACTGTGTCTATAAGAAGTAGTGATACAATTGGCCAGCTCATGCCTGTAAGCCTAGCACTCTGGGAGGCTGAGGCAGGAGGATTCCTTGAGTTCAGGAGTTCCAGACCAGCCTGAGCAAGAGTGAGACTCCATCTCTACTAAAAATAGAAAAATTAGCCTGGCATTACGGTGGACTCAAAATCATCTGTGATTGGCAATTATGAGGTCTTTGATTCTGGCACGGTCCATTTCACGTGGCACAGACCGTGCCAGAATCAAAGACCTCATAATTGCCAATGAATTAACTGCAGTCAGTGCAGTTCAATGAATTAACTGCAGTCCAGTGCAGAGACTCGTGGCTAGAGACAGAGTTCAGAGCACTTAGAGGAGCGACTCAGAGGGAGGAAGTGAAGACACAGACTGTGGACTGCTCTAAGAAGTTAGAACATAAAGATAATAGAACAGTAGTTTGGTAACTTTTGGGAGAAGTGGTGTGAAGGTAATTGTTACTACTTTAAACATGGGATGGATTTGAATGTGTTTGTAAACCAAAGGTAAAAAGCTGGTGAGTGAGAGTGAGGATAGAAGAGGGATGCTCATTTCTGCAACGTGCAAAATGTCCTGCCAATCAGCGAGCCATGGCTGTGGCCCCCGGAAGCCAGAGGAGACGCCAACTCTCTCACTGCAGAATCGGGCCCCTTCTCTTCCAGCGAGCAGGGAATTTTACTCAGCAGTTCTGCAGGAATTTTACAAATTCTCATTCAGGCAGTAAGCCATGCTCTTGATATTTAGTTTCCAAAGCTGCTTATTTTTATAGAGGTCATTTTTAATGTTGCAAATGTTTATAGAGCTACAACAGGATGGGGGTGTGGATGGACCAACACGCTTGCTCAACAGACTTTTGAATTTTGCCTGACTGATGTAGGGTATGAGCGGCTCCTAAACGTCTTGGGTAGGAATAAAAAAGAGATTTTTAAGATTTATTTACTTATTTTTTTACTCACTTTAGCTCTTTAGCATTATGCTGGAAGAAACCAATTCACCACAAATGTTAATGGAAATGGGTGAGAGGGTAGGAGGGAGGAGTTGCCTCTTTCTTCCAGGGCTGCCTGCAGGAGGGAGACATCCAGGCCGGGAGTGGGTGGTCCAGTGTGCAGCGTGAGTTTAAAGAAGGCCGTGTGAAAATTCACCAAGAACAGGTTTTTTTACTCCAGAGGTGCTTCACTGTTACTTCAATTTACTTGAACTTATTTCATTCTTTTCGTACTCTTATGAAATGCTCTCAACAATAGCTGCAACAAAAAAAAAAAGAGAAGAAAGGAAGCGTTTGGTAATAGAGAGGGGGCCGTGGTCGGCACGAAACATCTTGCGTTATTCACTGCTGCAATGGGAAGAAAAAGACTGAGCAAAGGGAATTTCTTGTATTTCTCAAGTATTTAGAGAGCTGCCGGATGTATTTGAAGGTCACATTGTACATGGTGAGGTCATAGTAAGGCAGTTGACTTCAATCCCTCCAATCTTTATATATTTCGTTTCATGGTTTTATGTTAATGCTTCGAAGAATTGAAGAATATGTTATGTGGTGACCCGGGAGTGCTGTGGTTCCAGGTGGATGTATCTGAAGTTCCTTGGCAGTCAGTGAACCATTTTCCAGGGTATACTTTGGTGTAGGCATACTAGCAGGAATGGTAACAATTATTAGCAGGAGAAACTGTCTATCTGTGGGTTTGAATTTATACTTAATACTGTTATGGTTATTATTACATTGTTTTGTAGCTGGGATATGAAGTTTGCCCCCTTTGTGCTGAGAGCATTGAGAACCCAAAGAGAAACAGGACACAGCTTCTCCAAACAGCTCTTCTTACCCAGGGGCCCTTGGATCCTTGTCCTTGGGTGGAATTCAGGGGCCCTGTGAATTTGTGTGGGAAAAGATTACATTTTCACTAACCTCTCACTGCGGTGCAGTATTTCCTTCAGTTACGAATGGTAATGACAAGCCACAGTAGCATTAGCTATACCTGTGACTGTCATCAGGAAGTCACACATTTTCACAGCACATTATAGCTGTTGCAGCTCTCTTGAAATGTTGTTTATACATGTCACTACTTTGAAACAGTGGTCGTCCTTTGACCTACTACTAGATTTTGGTATTTAATACATCAGTAAAAAGGCACATATATTGTTACATCCAATATGTGTTTTAATAGTTTGATAACAGTACTTCATAATTCATTTTCGGCATAGGCCTGTGTATTTTACCTTATTCTGCAAAGGCTTAAGGAGGCTGCCGGAGGAGTCCAAGGTACAAAAAATGGTTAAGAACTCCTTTAGATTTACAGTCTCGTGAGGCTAAACAGATAAAATCAGTGCAACGTGGTGAGTGGCAACTAGAAACATGCCCAGGAGCTGTGGGCACACAGGAGGGGCTTGAGCTCAGGGTCTGGGCGGCTTTTGCAGAAGATTCCTGAGCTGCATCTGGAATGGAGGAGAGGAGAAGGAAGCAGGAGATCATTTCCAGGGAGAGAAGAGAACAGGTCCTGGGACAGAAAATGGCCAGGCGTCTGTGGAAAGAGGAGTACTGAGCATCGGGCTTGCTTACTGTGCTCAGTCCTGGGAGCTCAGGAATGAATGAGGACAGCCTAGGTGCTCAGTGCTCAGATTTAGAACAACGTTTATGGGGACAGGAGGGAGAGGGCTATAGTTTGAAAAGGAAATTCAGTGGTAAAAGAGAACTTTTAAAAGCAGCTTTATTAATATTTACTTGACATACAATAAATTGTACATACAAATATTTTCACACATGTATATACTGTGAAAACATCACAATCAAGTTAATGAACATGGCTATCACTGCCCCCGAAAAGTTTCCTAGGGCCCCTCCTATCCTCCGTGTCCGGCAACTGCTCGTCTACTTTCTGTTGTACAGACTGGGTTGCCTTTCCAGAATTTTATGTGAATGGGTCATACGCCATGTGCTCTTCTTGGACTGGCGTCTTTCACTTGGCATGATACATCTGAGGTTTATCCATGCTGTTGCGCTGCTGCAGATCAACAGCTCATTCTCTCTCTTTTTTTTAACTTTTTGCTGAGTAGTATTTATTATAGAATTGTATGCTTTGAAAAGGGAAAAAAAATAAACTTCTGTTTTCATAATACAAAATTTTAAAAAGGACTGAGACTTTTTTAATGCTCCTTAAATGGGAGTATGAGTTAAAAATTGTTGAGAAATGGTACTCTGGAGTGTGGTCAGAGTACATTCCAGCCCAAGGTTTTCTTACCGTTAATGCAAAATTTGAGCACATTTGGAAATATTTTAGACCTGAAAGAAGGCAGGACATCAAAACAACCGCTGTAGCCTAGTGGGCCTTTGCAACCACAGACTCTCCGAGGAACAGATCTGTAAAGACTGCCTAATGAAATGTGCAGAAAGCATTCTGTGTGTCATCTGTTTTCCCTCCAACCTCCTCACTTGGTAGATAAAGGGCAAGAATTATTTTCCATGTTGCATAAATAGGAAATGAGATATGGCGAATTTGAAAGAATTATTACCCAAGATCGCAGTGAGTCGGGGCAGACTGAAGACTGCAAAAGGCTTTGCCTGGTCCCTGATCTTCGCCTTGCTCGTAGGCTGGGCTTGAGGTTTTAAAGAAAATACAGTAATTTCACTTTCGCTTTTGTTCTTACTTGGACTCTGATAGAATCTTTAATTTGGAGGAGTTAAGGGTTTTCCTTTCCTTCTTTCTTTTTAACACTTCCCCGGTCTTGGTAAACGCCAACAGGTGTGTTGACTCTGTTCAGTTGCATCCAGCAATCTAATGCCCGTTTCGTGCATGACTCTTTTCCAGGCACGGAGAAGATACTGAGCTGGATAAATCCTGGAGCTAACTGCACAGTAGGTGGGACAAAAGGACCAAATGAGAATTAACCCAGGAGGACCCTTACTTTCCCAAAGGCATAGCCACAAAGGCTTTTGGGGAATGTCTCTGTGTCTGTCACCCGAGCCTGTGTCTTCAGCTTCCGTCTCTGTGGAAGATGCAACACATCCCATTACCCAGTGTACGTTTCCATTCGAGGTTCCATGGACACCCCAAACTCAAAATGTCCAAAACTTAGCTACCGACTGTCACCCTCAAGCCTGCTCCTCCCTCACATTAGTAAGGGCATAAGACAATCTTGACAATTGTCTTTTCTTTTGCCCCACCCCACCCCGGCTTTACATATGATGGGGATTGGCCGCTCTGTCTTCCCAGCCATGTGGAGATCACTCCATTTCAAGACAGCTTTTGCTTGGTTTGTTTAGTGCAGCTGCAACTTACACACTGGTCTCCCCGCCTCGCCAGTTGGTTTCCCTCTCACCATTCTCATCATTACCGGAAGGGAATTGAGCTTTCTAAAACGTGTCATCTTGTCTGCCCATTTTGAAAACTGCCAGTGGCTCCCCAAGAGCACTACAATGGCCATCACCCTCCCCTCGGCCCCTCCAGCCCTACCCACCCCACTCACACCTGCTTCTTTCCCATTTGCCACTCTGGGCTCCAGTCACGGAACCACTTGCAGCTAGAAGGGGGTCCTGGCAACTCTCTGTGGCCCCTTTGCCTCCTCACCCTGCTGACTCCCACCCCACTTCTCTTGGGTATCTCCTCTTGTCTTTTCAGATCTGCCTAAGGTATCAGGATCCCTGTGACTTTCCTCTCTTCTCTCCCCCGCCCCCTCACTCCAGCACACCTAACTCCTTCATAAAAATTATCAGATCATATTTTAATCATCTGATTACGCCTGTGTTTTTCCATTTCCCTGACTTAGGAATTTTGAGGGCAGAGCCTGAGTTATTTGGTCATCTTTGTAACCCCAGAAACTAAGATAGCACCGGCGGGGCATACAGCGGATGCTCAGTAAATGTTTGCTGAATATACCTCGGTGTTTCTCCCCAGCCACAGTGCACTTAGTAGGTTTTCAGTCACTGTCTTGTCTGTCATACAGGGCAAATAAAATTGAGATTTTTGTAGATTGGACTTTATAAGGATGTGCTAAGTCCATAATTAGGAATTAGCATCAACGTAGTGTTTCAATTGTGAAACATTGCTCCATTTTAATCAGTTAGCTTTTGATAGCAAACATTCCACCCCTCCCCCCAAATTTAGTGGCTTAAACCAACTATATATTTATCTTGTGATTCTGTGCTTGGGTGATCCTGGTCTGGGCAACTCAAGTGATGTCTTCTGGGCTTGCCCCCATGTCTGGAGCCAGCCAGGGGTTAGATGGTGTTTTCCCTTATGTGTCTGGCAGTTGCGCAGAGCCCTGGTGGTCTCTGTGCTCCCACTCCTCTAGCTGGCGAGCTTAGGCTCACTGCATAGTGGTCTTAGGGATCCAAATGCTGCAAGAGAGTGACCCCAGTGCACTGGAGAATGAAAGCCACTGCTTGGATGGCGTTTGCTTAGTCACGGGGCCAACCAGAATGCAAGCGGTGGGGAAATAGACTCTACCTTTTGATGGGAAGAACTGCAAAGAAGAATTTGTGGTTGTTTTTATAAACTACCTTGCCTGGTCGTTGAATGTATTAATTTCACAATATCTAAGAGATATTAGGCGCCTAACAGAAATCTGGATTTTTGGACAAATAGTTGGCCACACATACACATGATATGTGTATATATACTAGACTTACTTTGCAAGGAGGCTTGAAGCATTACGAGGAAAAATTGAGTCCTCTTTCCAGTCCATCTTATTTTTGGATTATTGATATTGGTATATAGAGCTTAAATATTGCAGAGCTATTCATAAAATGTTATTGTCAATACCTCTGATGCATTTTTTTTTTTTTTTTTGAGACAGAGTCTCACTCTGTTGCCCAGGCTAGAGTGAGTGCCGTGGAGTCAGCCTAGCTCACAGCAACCTCAAACTCCTAGGTTCAAGCAATCCTTCTGCCTCAGCCTCCCGAGGAGCTGGGACTATAGGCATGCGCCACCATGCCCAGCTAATTTTTTTCTATATTTAGTTGGCCAATTAATTTCTTTGTATTTTCAGTAGAGACGGGGTCTCGCTCTTGCTCAGGCTGGTTTCGAACTCCTGACCTTGGGCGATCCACCTGCCTCGGCCTCCCAGAGTGCTAGGATTACAGGCGTGAGCCACCGCACCCGGCCTTAGATGCATTTTTTAAAAGGAGAATTACTGAAGAATATTGAGTTCAATGTAAAATTGAATTAATTAAAGATGGCAGCCAAAAGCCTAAAATTATTGGATTAGTGCCTGGTGTAGATGAAAAGCTACAGAGAGATTTGGTTTGCATGTCAGAAGTATCCTGTACACGGAGCCACCTCACATCTTTATGCCTTATCGTCATTTTATCTACCCACAAGAATTATTTCATATTTCTGAAGTTGTTTGCTTTTAACTGATTGGGTTACAACTCAAGCTGCATACCTGATTATTCCACAGATAAACAAGCTGGATTTGGGTTGCAAAACAGTGGCAGAAATAAGGTGAATGGTGTTTGTCATTCCTGCATGTATCTATCCATCCCAACTAACACTGATGGGACAGCACTTTGCACCAGGCATTGTTGTGACACAGAAAAAAATCAGACAAAAATTCCTGCTTCCTGGAGCTCATCCTATATGTGGGGGAGAGAGATACAGAAGTACAGTTCCAGAGATAGGTACTAATGAAGTATACCTGCCCAGGTATCACCCCTGGAAATTCTCGTTCATTAAGTGTGGAGTGGGGCCCAGGCAGTTGCATTTCAAAAAGTTGCAAATGATTCAGAGTAGTACTTAAGAAACATTGCTTTATACAATGTTAGTTAGTTTAGTTACTGTGATGTGTTTTAATTAAGTTTGGGGGAAAGTTGCTGCATCTTTTACTCCTTAGAATAGGCCACTTTCATCGTTAAGTTTCGTTATTACAAAGGTAATGTATACTCCAGAAAATGTATAAAATATAGAAGAAAAAAGAGAAGAAAATAAGTATTATTGACAATCCTCCCACCCTTAGATAACATGAAAACTTTCACTTTTTTCTTAAAAAACATACCACAAATGATCATACTGTTTTGTAACTGTTTACATTTAATATATCCTGACCATATTTTCATGTTATTAACTAATCTTCTGTGGTATTTTAAATAGCTCCCAATAGTTTCTATTTACATACTTTAAATTATTTGACTAATAACTCATTGCTGGTGCTGGGGAATCACAGATGAATGAGACTTGGACATTGTCCTGTAGGAGCCCACGCTGTGGTCCAAGAGACACAGGTAAAAAGTAGGACACAGTTTGGGAATGACTGTGAGGAATACCTGCTTTTACACTTCAGTCAAGTTCTCTTGGCAAACTTGCTTATCCAAGACCCAGATGAGTTCAATGTTACTTCCTAGTATGCCTCCCTTAGTAAGTAATAACTCTTAATAATTGCACTCATTTCCTGAATTTTGTTTGCTTAGCAGGTGATGTGCTAAGTATTTTACATAAATTATCTCCAGTTCACAGGAAGGATGAAAAGTAGGTTTACGGTTTTAAAGAATAGTTTTATTGAATTGAGATATGATTCACATGTATGCAATTCACCCATTTAAAATGCATAATTCGGTGGTTTTTAATATATTCATGGAATTTTTCAATCATCACCACAGTTTTAGGACATTTTTATCACCACACAAGGAAACCGTGTACCCATTAGCAGTCACTCCCCATTTCTCAACTCACCCAGCCCCAGATAAGCTGTTTGCTTTCTGTCTCTATAGATTTGTCTCTTCTGGACATTTCATCTAAGTGGAATCATATAATATATGTCTTGTGTGACTGGCTTCTTTCACTTAGCACAATGTTTTCAAGGTTCTTCCATATTGTAGCATGTATCAGTACCCTATTCTTTTTTTAAAATTTATCTTTAAATTATTTTGGTAGAGATGAGGTCTTGCTATGTTGCCGAGGCTAGTCTTGAACTCCTGGCCTCAAGTGATCCTCCCACCTTGGCCTCCCAAAGCGTTGGGATTATAGGTGGGAGCCACTGCACCCAGCCCCATTCTTTTTTTTTTTTTTTTTAATGGCTGAGTAATATTCTATGGTGTGAATGTAGTACATTTGGTTTATCCATTCCTCAGTTATTGGACTTTTGGGTTGTTTACACCATTTGTCTAATACGAATAAGAATAATGCTGCTTTGAACATTCATGTATAAGATTCTGTGTGGACACATGTTCTCATTTCTCTTGGGTATATACTCCTAGGAGAGGAATTCCTGAGTCATATGATAACTGTTTCCTCTTTTGAGAAACTGCCGAACTTTTCCAAAGCACCTACACCATTTTTATATTCCATCAGTAGTGTATGAGAGTTGTAATATTTTCATGTCTTCGCTAACACTTGTCATTTTGATTATAGCCAAAGACAGATTTTATTTTCCCCATTGTTCAGATGAGGATATCAAGGTTTAGAGCAGTTGCCAGGCCATAGATGGGCACCTTGCATTCAGACCTCATCTGCCTGTGCTCCCCTAGCACTTTGTCTCAACCTTACCTCATAATAATTGAAAGAGGAAAACATGGAAATACATACAGGAATTAATTTTTTTTTCCAAATACTTTAGGTTTTTTTTTTTCCAGAATTTGATGGCAATTGAATATTTCATATGATGGATTTTTGTAAATGACTGGGATTCCTTCTATAAAATTCCCTGATTGCCTAATGACATTATGATCTATATCCAGGCCAAATTTGTATAGATTTTAGGTGATCAATTGTAGTGAGCACTCACTGAAATGTTACCAAATTTCAGAATTTCCTTACTGTCAAATGATAACCCTTAACCAGAGGAAGTGGATAAACAAACAAAAATTCACGTGGAGAGCTTTGTTTCAGGGGTTTATGTTCATAATAGCTTGTCAGACTTCAGATTTTTAAAAAAATAAAACACAGGTGCATGGGCTCCACCCAGACCAAGCGAGTTGGAGTCTTTACTGATGGCTCTGGGGCATCTGCTTTGGTAGGAAGTTCCCCAGGTGATTCTGAGGCTCAGCTACAGTTTGTGTGTCCAAAATGATTGGCAGTCCGGTGACATTTCTGGGAAAAGTGATGGGCAGTCCTGGCTGAGCCTGATCGTTCCCAGCCTAGCTCACAGCAACCTCAAACTCCTGGGCTTAAGTGATCTTCCTGCCTCAGCCTTCCAAGTAGCTGGGACTACAGGCATGCGCCACCATGCCTGGCTAATCTTTTCTATTTTTGGTCGAGACAGGGTCTTGCTCTTGCTCAGGCTGGTCTCTAATTCCTAAGCTCAAACAATCCGCCCACCTTGGCCTCCCAGAATGCTAGGATTACAGGTGTGAGCCACTGCGCCCAGCTGACAAGTGTTCTTAGTAGAGGAGATTTGAGATAGAAGAGGAGAAGACAGAAGAGGGAGAGGCAATGTGGCCACAGAGGCAGACTGGAGTGAAGTGGCCAAAAACCAAGGAATGCTCATACTACCAGACTCTGGGAGAGGCAGACAGTGGATTCTCTGCTAGAGTGCCCAAGTGAGTGTAGACTGCCAACACCTTGACTTAGGATTCCTCCCTCCAGAACTGTGAAAGAGTAAGTTTCTGTGTTTTAAGCCACCTACTGGGTTACTGCAGCCATAGGAAACCAAGACAATGGTAAAGAGAAGGAAGACATATTGGCAGGTTTGAGTGCTGATGGGAAAGATTCAGTAGAGAGTGAAATTTGATGCAAGAAAGAGGGGAGAATTGTTGGAGAGATGTCCTTAAATAGGTAAGAGGGAAATGTTCTTTCACACTCATTGTCTAGTAATAGCTCTTCTGAGCACTGTTAATATTTAATCTCCTTGTATCTTCTCTTCGACCACCCTAAATCTCATATCTTATGCTATCTGTTCAATGGTCATGTTCTTAATCTACTAACATTTTCTATTTTCCTCCACTTTTTACCCACAAGTAAAATACTGTCTTGATCATGAGTAAATCACAGCATGAATTTAAAAATTCTACCTCATATCCATATGATTTTTTTTTCTTCCTAAGGACTTCAGGGAATAACATATGTCCTAAGTTATTTGTATACTTCTTATGATCGCTTGTTTGGTAATTAAAATACATATGTCCTTTGAATGTCTTGAAAGCTGTCTTTTCTGGCTGGGCACGGTGGCTCACGCCTGTCATCCTTTGCAGCACTTTGGGAGGCCAAGGCGGGCGGATTGCTCAAGGTCCGGAGTTCGAAACCAGCCTGAGCAAGAGCGAGACCCCGTCTCTACTAAAAATAGAAAGAAATTAATTGGCCAACTAAAAATATAGAAAAAATTAGCCGGGCATGGTGGCACATGCCTGTAGTCCCAGCTACTCGGGAGGCTGAGGTAGG
>CAUYRT010103119.1:0-11617 GCA_963574885.1 Lepilemur ruficaudatus | reverse complement strand
ATACAACCACAATTTTAACTTACATTTAAATATTTTGGGCCAGGTGCGGTGGCTCACGCCTGTAATCCTAGCACTCTGGTAGGCCGAGGCGGGAGGATAGCTCAAGGTCAGGAGTTCAAGACCAGCCTGAGCAAGAGTGAGACCCCTGTCTCTACTAAAAATAGAAAGAAATTAATTGGCCAACTAAAAATATATAGAAAAAACTAGCCAGGCATGGTGGCGCATACCTGTAGTCCCAGCTACTTGGGAGGCTGAGGCAGAAGGATCGCTTGAGCCCAGGAGTTTGAGGTTGCTGTGAGCTAGGCTGATGCCACGGCACTCTAGCCCGGGCAACAGAGTGAGACTGCCTCAAAAAAAAAAAAATGCAATAATTATTAATAAATAACATTTTTTACCCTTTATGTTAGCAAAATATTTTAAAGAATGATAATCAGTGCTGGTAGAATGAGCCTGATAATATTCTGTTTGATTTTTAACATATATACCTGTACTACCTTGATAAAAATTAAAAGGTAAAAAGGACTAATTCCTACGACTCTTCATTTAAATGTGTATTTCTGTTTGTTCAGAAAAATGCCAAAGTTAATCACATGGAGAAACTTTTTTCCATCCCCTCATTAGTCTTCCTTTCCCCAGATGAGGAAGTTTTCGTTTTCTGCAGGCATTAGCTTCTGCGAAGGGGAAGGGCATTTACTGTCTGGGGCCGACAAGGTGGGCTGAGGTGATGGGGAGTAACTGGTGTGTCTGTGGTCTTCCTACAGATGGCACTGTTACTACAGAAACCAGCTCCATAGTCCTGACGGCTGCTGTACCCAGATTCTGCTCCTGGCTGGTTAGTGTCATTCATCACGTGGAAGTGACCTAAACATGGAGAAATTGGGGAGAATGTTTGAGGATGAGCTTCTTCATTGGGTCTCTAGTGGAATGTCAGATCCTGCACTAGCTGTTGTTTAGGAATTGAAGTTTTTATCTCAGCCCTTTCTCTTTATACAAATGAATCTAGTTTCTTTAACTCTCTAATAATCTTGGAATAGTTTCAAAAGAAAGGAACTAAGTTATCTGGGTACTTGTTAAGTTGTGAAAGGAAGAAGTTAACACTCTTACGGATAAGGAGACTGAGGTTTACAAGTTGAACAGTCTGTCCAAGATCACAGAGAGTGGGAAGTGGATCCTGTGGGTTCCTTCCATGGCCAGAATGATGGCTGTGGAGTTTTTGTAGCAACATGTCTCAACATGTAGAAAAGTCCCATCTTCCTCTGTGGGACTTGGTCTGAAACTCTGGTGCCTTGAAACATAGAAAGGGTGACAGCAGTGAGTCTGCTAATGGTTTAAATACCTATTAATACTTTAGAGTGTTTATATTCTATTTCTACAGTTCTGACATGGATAGGAAGAACAAGTCATCCTCTAACGTGCACATGTTTAAATGAGAACGTACTCAAAATATTTAAATATGTTCTCTTTCCTTCATCCCTAAAAATAATTGTTTTTCTTTGAAGTAAAAGTGTAAATGGAGACTAGCACATCCTCTTCCCACGTCAGAGGCTCATTCGCTGGACCTGGGCTCCCAGTGAGAGCCCGCCATGGCCTTGGGCTCCGAGCCCTGATCACTGGCAGCCAACTTTGCGGCCATGTCAGGGCCTGAGAGAGCACTTGGGCCCATGCATGGGGGAGGGACTGCCGAGTCCGTCTCCTGGGAATATTTGAACACAGCAGGGAGATTCAGCAGGGTTGACGCTTGGAGTAGTCAACTGAAAATCTGCCTTCCTTTTGGACACAGGTAGAAGATAATGAAGTAAAATTGTCTGAGAAAACCCAACAAGCAGTGAGGGTAAGCAGCCTTCTTATTCTCAGTGTTAATGTCATATCACAATAAAATGTAAGTAATTTATAAAGATAATCTGTAGTTCATCTTACTGCTAATCTAAAGGAGCTGTACTACTTTGTTTTCAATCCCTATTTGCATTTTTTCCCTTCTCAGCAAAGCATTAGAAATAACTATTTATGGAGGATACAATTAGAGAGATTCTTTCTCCCTTTAAGGCCTTTTGGTGTTTTTTTTTCTTTTTTAAATCTCCCCATACTATTAAAAGCAGATCCCAAGTCAGCCAACACATGTACAGCTGAGAGGTCAGGACTTCAGGCCGAGGAGAATCTGCCTCCATTTTCACAGAGGAAATAAATCCACTGAAACATGAACAAGCATTGCAGGCTGTGGCGCCTAGACTCAGAGAGGACCTTAACATTCTTTTTCTCAGCACAAATGAAGGATGTCAGTAACATGCAAAAGAGCCAGACAGCCTCAAAGGCCATGGAATAATTTGAGCATATCTGAGTCTGACTCAACTTTTGTAGACAGACAGAATGAGACAGGACTTTTGGTTCTATGAATATTTATGCTATAAATCACCTGCTTTTTTGGTTTTTGTTTTTGTCATTGTTGTTTGTAAAGGGGGATGAGTGTTTCCTGGGCACTTTTCTAACAGGAGGAGAAGGAGCATATCTTTATTCTGGCAATCTACAGTCCTGGCCTGAGGAAGGTAAGGAAATACGACTTCTCTGTTCTTGGCCATGTCTGCGTCCCTCGTTTGCAGATATCAGCATGAGTGTTGTGATTAATAATACATCTTATATTTGAAAAGACTTGTTGGTGTACAAGTGTTTTCTTACAGCTTTTCTCCTTGGATCTACCCACTTTGTAGATGAGGAAGCTTGTGCTAGAAATGACTGATCCCAGAACTGTGTCTGGTCCTCTTGTTGCTGTTTGAGGTTAGCTCTCAGAATGGGCTAGAGCAGCAACACCTCCTGAAATAGAATCTGTGGACCTAAACAAAATCTGGATTAGTTTTCTCTTGCTGTGTAACAGATTTCCACAAATTTATAACTTATAACAATGCCCCCTTACAGGTCCGACAGAAGTCCAGGCAGGCTCAGTTGGATTTAGATCTTGTAAGGCCAGAGTTAAAGCATCAGCCAGGCTAGGAGGCTCTTACCTGGAAGCTCTGGGAAGGAATTTTCTCCCAAGTTCATCTAAGTTGTTGGTCTACAAGTTCCTTCTGCTTATAGGACTGAGGTCCCCATTTTGTTTCTGGGTGCCAGCCAGGAACTACTCTTAGCTCCTGCTCCCAGAGGTCCTTCCCCTGTGACCCCCTCCATCTCAGCTATGAAGAACATCCCTTATATTGAATCTCTCTCATGTTTTGAATCTCTGAATTCTTTTTCTGCTACCAGCATCTTAAATTTTTGCCTACCACAATCTACCCCCGGCCCCCATGATTCATTCCCTCCCTTACACGAACTGTGGTCACCCCCTCCCAAGGGTCTCATCCCATTATGGCAACAGTTCAGAGCCCTGAATGTGAGCTCAAGTATCTAAAATCTCATTATCAAGATCATCTAAATCCCATGTATATGAGGAGGCTCCAGAGTATAATCTGTCAAGTACAACTCCTGAACACAGTTCCTCTCCGTGTCTGTGAACCTCTGAAAATAAAGAGAAGTCATCTGCCCCAGCCCTCCCAACACACAAGGTAGGACTGGCATAGACTTCAGATTCACAAAGGGGAAAACAGGAGGTAAAAAGGAGTCACTAGCCCAAGGCAGCTTTAAAACCTAGCTGGGCAAACTCCAGTTCCTTGATTAAGTTTCAAGGGCTGGGAATAATTCTGCTGGCTCTCAGCTCTGCCCTCTGGGGTCTTGGTTCCACCCCTTGAGCTGTTGATTTGCTCTGGGCTCATGGCTATGCCTTCTAGGCTTGTGGCTGTACCTCTGTCATCCTTCCTTTACCAGTGAAAGGTAGTACCCTGTTTGTAGCTGAGTAGTTTTATCAGCCTGCCTCTTCCCAGGAGGATTTTGGGGGTCCAGCGGTCTCTTTTACTTTGTACACTGTGTCCCTTTCAGTTCAGGCTGGCAGTGTTTCTGTTGATACAAAATTTTCAAGATTCTCTTTGGTCTTGCATGGATTTCACAGGGGTTCACTCCATGTTCCTTTTTGGCTTCCTCAAAAATTTTTTTGAGTCCTATTCTTTCCCTGCTGAATATAGCCTTTTTGTGGGGGAGGAGTTCTGACTTACTCACAAATTCCTCAACCTCTACTAAGCAAATCCGCTTTCTGGATGATTTGTTCTTCTTGTTGAAAATATTCTGTCCGGTGGCAAATTCCTCTCCCTGTTCTCAGATCACTGATTCAGCTTCTGCTCCTTCATTCACATAGAAGACAAAGCACAAGGAGTTCTGGTTTTTGATCCACATAATACTGGGTGGTAATGGCATTTGTTATTATGTTTGTGCTACGGGCCCTGCATTTCTGCCTCTCCCAATCCTGGTGCAGAAGACCCAGGACTTAGGAACATTTGCTGAAGGCATGGATTGTGTGGCAAGGCTACCAGCAAGATTGCATAGTGTTTTGAAAGCAGGTTGTAGGCATAACACAGAAGTGGTTTGTGCTCTGTTATCCTCGAGCCAATTATAATATTTAGCAAGGATATTTGCCAAAATTAGTGCACCTTTTTAGGAAAGGGCCTTGTTAGAAAAATAGTCTCGCATTGTATTGAGTTATCCAACAAGATTCAGTGTATCCTGAGGTCTCTGTGCAAGAATAAAGGGCACAGCTAGGGATTTCTGGGACCTTGTTAGTCACATTCTTTCAAGAACTTTCAAACTGTCTTAGTTCCTAAGGGAAATCTAGTTTGAATTAGGAGGTGGTTTTCTGAAGCAGGAAAATTCAACATAGAGAAATTTTTTTGTTATTTTGTAATTTTTTCACATCAGACAAGTAATGTGCCAATGTGGTAACAAGGTTTAAGGGAGGCACGTCTTACACATGATGTGCAAACCCAGTCATCATGCTTATGAACTACAAAAGGACCAGAGGCAGAGAATTTAAACGGGAGTCTCCCCTGGCTGTATGATAAGCATTTTACCACTTTGGGGTTCAGTTCAGTAACTGATCTAGGTTTTGTGGGGCTTGAAGTTTATACTGTTCGGGGGTTATTTTAAATGAAATTCATACAAAATGGTTAGGGTTCTTCCAAAGGCCTTGGAAAGGGCTTGGACAGGTGAGAGATCTTGAAGTGTCATTAGTGTCAGGTGTCATTAGTGTCTTGATAAGTCTGCCTTTAGTTGAGACTGTGATGTGCTTGAAATTTATCTGTTCCCATGCCCTGATGGTACTTACCTAGAGCCTCTCTGCATGCATTATCTTGATTGATCTTTGTATCCTGAGCCCTATAGAAGGTAAAAACTTGCTTGAGGTTGTCATGCAAGTTAGTGGCAGCATCTGGAGGGTAGTCCAGGTCAGGAGGATAGTACTGGTCTTCTGATTTTCACCCACTAATTACTTATCGATGAGAATAGTACTTCCTTTACCTTGAAATGTTTCCAGCTCTCGAACTTTTCCCCTCCGCAGTCCGTGGCTTCTGCTGTCACAAGACTTCTCGCTATTCAGTTTCTCATTCATTGACGTCCTTCATGTGCCTTTCTCTTCCCTGCCCTGCCGACCTTGGCCAGGCAGGCTGCCCAGTACCTAATCCTCGGGGACCTGCTTTAGCGTTTTACTGTGTATGCCTATATCCCTCAACAATGTCTTGTTTTGAACTTAATAGAAATAGAATCATACGGTGTGTGTTCTCCTGGGACTTGCTCAATATTATGTTCCTAGGATTCATACAGGTTATTTTGTATAGCCATATTCATTTTCGTGGCTCCATAGTATTCCTTTGTATGAAAATGCACTGTTTATCATTTTGATTCTTGATGGACATGCAGGTTATTTGTAATTTTTTGCTGTTGCAGACAGTACTATTATGAGCATTCTTGTGCATGTCTCTTTGTTCTCGTGAGCAAAATTTCTCTGGGGTTGGAATGGGGAGGAGTAGAATTTGGGGATTTTAGAATGAGCCCACACACAGCTTTTATCAATGAGGCCAGATTATTTTCCAGAGTGACTGTACCAAATTATACTTCCACCAGCAGCATACAGGTATTTCAGTTTTTCCAAATTCTGGCCAAGATTTGCTGTTTTGTCAATGTTTTCCACTCTGGTGAGTGTGCCATGCTGTATTATTAGGATTTTAATTTACATTTCTCTGATTATTACTGAAAGTTGACCATCTTTTTATTTATTGGCCTAGCTCTTATACTTCCCTTCTGTTAAATGCTTGTTATTGCTTTTTGCTCACATTTCTTTTAGATTGTCTTTTTCTTGGTTATTTGAAGGAATTCTTTATAGATTTGAGACACTAATCCTTTGTCAGTTTTGTCTATTGCAAGTATTTTCTCTGTCTTGGTGGCTTGTCTTTTCATTTTATTTATGATTTTAATGAATAAAATTTCTTAATTTTAATATAGTCAAAATAATTAATGTTTTCCTACGTGGTTTGTATATTTTAGACCTGTTTAAGAAATAATTCATCATGAGGTCTCCTATGTTGACTTCTAAAAATACAGTTTTTCCAAGAATCCATCTGGATTGATCTTTGAAAGTGGTATGAGATAAGAATCTAATTTTATTTATTTATTTAAGAAACAGAGTCTCATTCTATTTCCTGGGCTGGAGACAGTGGTATAATCATAGAGCACTGCAACCTCAAACTCCTGGGCTCAAGTGATCCTCCTGGCTCAGCCTTCCAAGTAACTAGGACTACAGGTGTACACTAGCACAGCACGCTCTGCTAATTTTTTTGGAAGTTTTTTGTAGAGATGGGGTCTTGCTATGTTGTCCAAGCTGGTCTCTAACTCCTGGCCTCAGGTGGTCCTCCTGCCTCAGCCTCCCAAATAATTTCATTTTTTTAAATGTAGATAACCTCCTGTCCCAGAAAGAGTTATTGAAAAATCATTCTTTTCCCACTAATGTGCAGTGCCAGCTATGTTATGAATTAAGTCCCTTTATGTGTGCAGCTATTATTCTATTCCATTATTCAATTTGTCTCTGAGAAAATACCATACCACACTGTCTTACTTTAGATTTATAGTATATTTATATATGGTATCTTAGTCTGCTTGGGCTGCCATAACAAAATACCATAGACTGAATGGCTTAAATAAAATAAATTTATTTTTCACAGTTCTGAAGGCTAGGAAGTCCAGGATCACAGTACTGGCAAGGTAGGTTTCATTCTGAGCCCTCTTTTCTTTGCCTGTACGTGGCTGCCATCTCACTGTGTGCCCACGTGACTTTGTGCACACATGTGTATGTGAGAGTGGGGGGGGGAGGGAGCTCTCTGATATCTCTTCTTATAAGGGCACCAAATTCCATCAGACTATTCCTCATCTTCGTGACCTCATCTAACCCTAATTTCCTTCCAAAAGCTCCATCTCCAAATAGTATCACTTTAGGGATTAAGGCTTCAATATATGAATTTTGGAAGGGACACAAACATTCAGTCTATAACATATGGTAAAGCAAGTTCCCCAACCTGGTTTTTCTTCTTCAGGAGTATCTTAGCTATTTTTGGCACTTTGCTCAAAATCTTTTTGGGATTTTTTTTTTTTTTTTTTACTACAATTGTGTTGAATTTAAAGATCACTTTGGAGAGAATTGACTTTTTACCATGTCAATTAAATAAACCTGAGTTTTCTAATCCATGAATGTGATATCTATTTATGTCATTTTTAATGTCTTTCAATATAGTGTTATAATTTTCAGCTTATTTTATATCTTTTTTGATGTTATAAATTATATCTTTTACAATTATGTTTTTGCTGATTTATCTAAGATTATAATAGGTTGTACTGGAATTGCTATTTATAGGATTAGCTACATTTGATATTCGTATATTGACTTTGTGTCCCTCGACTTTACCATATTCTCTCTTAATTCTAATAATTTAGATTCTTTGTAGTTTTATTTATAGGCACTCATATGATCTATGAATTATGATAGCTTTATTTCTTCCTTTCCAATTCTTACTCTTTATATTTCTTTTTTTTTTTTATTTAATTTTTTTAAGACTAGTCAAGTGCAGTAGTGAGAAGGAGGAAAAATTAGACCAAGGAGTTTCGATCTGTAACTGACTGTGAACAATCAATTGAGATAACTCATTACCTTCGGGCTGGCCTCTTTATATTTCTTTATCCTCCTTTCACTAGCCCAGAACACTAGGATGCCACAAGATAGATGTTGTGATAATAGGCACCCTTGTGTTATTCCTAACAGAGAATGCTTTAGTGCTTCCTGTATATTTTGATATTTGTTGTAGATTTTTTTTGTAAATACTTTTATCAGAGTAAGAAAATTCCCTTTTATTACAAGTTTGGTAAAAGTTTTTATCATGACTATTTCTTGATTTTTATCAAATTTTTTTTTCCTACACTTACAAACTTGTTCCTTTAATCTGTTAACATAATAAACATTATTTGATGTTTGTGTTAAATCAGTTCTGCATTCATGGACAGAACTAACTGAATCATATTTATTTATTTATTTTTATTTCAGCGTATTATGGGGCTATAAATGTTTAGGTTACGTGCGTTGCCCCCCCCCATGAATCATATATTTTTTAAAATATACTGCTAGATTGAGTTTGCTAATAATTTGATTAGGATTATTATATCATAAATGAGATTAGCTTTAATTTTCCTTTTTTGTATTGTAATTTCCAGTTTGGGATTAAATTTGTGAGCCAAGGAATGCTTTTTTTACTTTCTTATTATAGAATATTATTATTACTTGTTTTTGAGACAGAGTCTCACTCTGTCGCCCTGGCTAGAGTGCAGTGGTATCATCATAGCTCACTGCAACCTCAATCTCCTGGGCTCCAGTGATCCTCCTGTCTCAGCCTCCTGAGTAGCTGGGACTACAGGTACATGCCACCATGCCCAGCTAATTTTTTCTATTTTTAGTAGAGATGGGATCTCGCTCTTGCTCACGCTGGTCTCAAACTCTTAACTTTAAGGGATCCTCCCACCTTGGCCTCCCAGAGTGCTAGGACTATAGGCGTGAGGCACTGCGTCTGGCTGAAATATTATTCATAAGATTTGAATTATTTATTCCTTGATTCTTTGGTTGTACTTGCTTATACAACATTGAAGGGGCTGGGCGCAGTGGCTCACACCTGTGATCTCAGCACTTTAGGAGGCCAAGGTGGGAGGATCGCTTAAGGCTAGGAGTTGGAGACAAGCCTGGGCAACACAATAAGACCTCGTCTCTACAGAAAAATTTAAAAATTAGCCGGGCATGGTGGTGCATGCCTGTAGTCCTACGTAGTAGGAAGGCTGAGGCAGGAGGATCACTTGAGCCTGGAAATTCAAGGTTGCAGTGAGCTGCGATTGTGCTGCTACACTTCAGCCTGGACAACAGAATGAGACCAAGTCTCTAAAAAAAAAATAGTGAAGGGCATCATAGTTTACTTTTTTTTTTTTTTTTTAGCAATTTGATTTTGGTGTGACTTGCTGTGGTTTTCTTCCAGTTGCTTATGCTTGAGATTTGTTTAGCTTCTTGAATCAATGAATTTATAGTTTTCCTCAAATTTGGAAAATTTTTAGCCATTATTTCTTTAAATAATTTTTCTTCTCTCCTTCCTGGACTCTAGTTACATGTATAATTGGGCTACTTAAAGTTGTCCCACAGCTCCCTGATGTTCTATACAGTTGTTTTGCTCTGTGTGTTTTATTTTGCATAGTTTCTGTTTCTGTATATTCTGATTTACTGTTTCTTCTGTATTGTCTAGTGCCGTTAATCTCATCCTGTGTATTTTCTTCTCAGAGATTGTACTTTTCATTTGTAGCCATTCAATTGGGTCTTTTTTTATATCTTTCATGTCTCAACGTAATATGGTTCAGTCTTTCTTATAGCTTCTTAAACGTGTGGGATACAATTATAAATGTTTTTAATATCTTTTTTTTCAAATCCTAGCATCTGGGTCTTGCTTTTAAGCTTTATAGGCTGGAGGCAGAGCAGGGCTAATTTAATGTAGGGCTAATTCTGCCCAACTAGTGAGGCAAAATCCTTTTGAGTATTCTACACCAGGGGTCCCCAACCTATGGTGAATTGTATAATTATTTCATTATATATTGCAATGTAATAATAATAGAAATAAAGTACACAATAAATGTAATGCGCTTGAATCATTCTGAAACCATCCCCTCCCTTCCTGGTCCATGGAAAAATTGTCTTCCATGAAAATGGTCCCTGGTGCCAAAAAGTTTGGGTACCACTGCTCTACGCAGTGTCTCTGTGAAGTATGAGGTGTTCCACTGTGGCTGGTGAACATGGGTAGAATTTCCAGTGCGAGGTATGTCTTGATGTTCATTGTTTTACATAGGAATATCAGTTTTTGTAGTACCATTTGTTGAAAAGTCTCTTCTTTCTCCTTTCAGTTGTCTTTGCACCTTTGTTGAAAATCAGTTGACCATATATGTTTGGGTTCTATTATTTCCTTTAGGCCTCAGTGAATGGTTAGACTCAGGCAGCTCCTTCATTCTTCCTGTAGTGATTTACAGATTCCAGAATGTTTTACTTTGGACAGAGGTTGTTCAGCAGTGAGGAGCAGGACACTGGTTCTGTTGAAACCTGGGACACATCAGTTTCCCAGTAGACACATCATGAGAACCCTCATGACCAAGCTGACTTTCACCTGCATGTGTTGCGAACGCCCAGGCAGTGGTAGTCTGCTGTCTGCTGCCTTAATTCTGTACCCTTGCATCTGTTGCCTTGTGTCCACATGAAGTTGTTAGGGACACTTTTAAAAAAAATTCTCTACAGCACTGAGCATAAATGAATTATACAGCTGCGTATTACCTATAACATGTATGACTCACAGGAACAGAATGTCAAGAGAAGCCAGTCACAGGAAAACACATTGTTAGGTTTTCATTTACTTAAAATCAAAACCAGACAAGACTGTGTAACATATAGTTTATTGATATATTCAAGTATGGTAAAACTACCCAGAATTCAGGATGTTGGTTTCCCTGGGTGGAAGGGAAGGGCTTAATTGAGGAAGGACATCCAGGGGACTTCAAAGTTACTAGTAATGCTCGATTTCTTAGGCTAGGTGGTGAGTGCATAGGCATCTGGGTTTTGTTGTTGCTCCGGTTTTTTTCTTTAACTCGCATGTGTATATTTCACAGACTGTCACAGACACAGAAAGAAAATCATCTAGACATTGCATCATAATATTTCCCCAGTAGTGGTAAATGTTCACTCTTGACACAAGCTGGACTGTTGGAAGATTTTTATTTGTACAGCCAGTTGTCTGAAAGAGGAAAACCCAAATTCTTCATTGACACTTGATGTCTTGTTTTGTCCTGAGGGCTCGTCCCTCTCCTGTTGGACTTCTGGGGATGCGGGGGTCAGTCAAAGGCAAAACCATGCTGTAGTCCCTTACTGCTTTTTGGGGCAGTGATTTTTTTTCTCATACCTTGGGTTTTCTGATGCACAGGATGGAAAAGGGAAGGTAGAACTCATCCATTAAGGGCACCAAGGATGAGACAAGGAGCCAGGGAGAGCTCCTCAGGACTTGGCTATCCCAGTCCCTGAGAAACCCCTGCAAAGGCATGTCCCTTTAGACCACAGTCTGACAGTCAAGCATGCAGAGCAGATACCAGAAGTATTATCATTTCAAGTGGATTAGGATCTCAGAGGCCAGAGCACTGGCACTGGGCCACCCAGTGAGTC
>CAUYRT010103118.1:0-23033 GCA_963574885.1 Lepilemur ruficaudatus | reverse complement strand
TGCCTCAGCCTCCCAAGTAGCTGGGACTACAGGCATGCGCCACCATGCCTGGCTAATTTTTTTTTTTTTACATATATTTTTAGTTGTCCAATTAATTTCTTTCTATTTTATAGTAGAGATGGGGTCTCGCTCTTGCTCAGGCTGGTCTTGAACTCCTGACCTTGAGCTATCCACCTGCCTCGGCCTCCCAGAGTGCTAGGATTACAGGCGTGAGCCACCGCGCCTGGCCAAGAATCTTCATTTTTAACAAGCACCTATTGATTTTGATCCAGTTAGACAAGGAACTATACTTTGAGAACACTTAACTCCTAAGCAGAGGGAAGACTTTCAAAAACCTTACACAATTCCCAATACAGAACTTGGTCATGGTCTCGAAAGCAGCCTGCCTTCCCACTGTATCTGTCCTTATGGGAAACTGGAATGATGTTTTGTAATTGTGCTTTATACTCTGAAGTTTCCTACTTAAACAGCCCTTATAACTAGACAACAGGAGCACTGCACCATGGGCTGCCGACATGCTTCTGCCGAGTTGTTTTTAACTTCAGTCATCTTTTTCCCTCTGGTTCACATTACAATTTCCAAGATGTTTTATTTTCTTTTCTGACTGATTTGATATTGACCCAAATCCTTCACCTCTAAATATTCATTCTTTAGGATTTGTGTCATATTGTAAATGATGTATGAGCTCCTTGAGGCTACAGACTAGATCTAATTATGCAGAAGGAGAATTTTCAAGATTTTTAGGACTCTTACGTTGGTAAACTTTTCTGTAAACTAAAGGATCATGTCTTAATTGATCTATTAAGTTTAGATTTTTGTGGATTTTTTTAACACTTGGAACATCTTTTTCTTTGTGAGGGTAGGGTGGTATATAGTAGGAAGAGCTTCAGAGTGAACTACACAAAGATGTGGGTCCTAATACTAATCTTGCCATTTTGTAGCACGGTGCATGACTTTGGACAGATCATTTCATCTGTTTTCTTATTTGTAAGTTGGGGATAATAGGAGAGATTATATTAGAACAAAAGGGGGAAGAAAAATACAGCTATGAAAACTAAGCATGTGAGCAAATTGGAAGATAAACTACAAAAAGAAAATAGTTGGAAATTTTATTTACATTTGTTTCAAAGTCTTAATTCCTTTGTGTTGTTATTGTCTAACTTAAATATGAGAAGAAAACAAAGAATTTTGGGTAGAAAGCAGATAACTTTTGTTTTCATCCAACCTGAACCACTTGTTTGCTAACTAATTCCAGTCAGAAGAAATGTGGTGTTTTGGTTCGTTTTAGGTGGAAAACAGGTCCTGCTTCTCTTAAGCTGTTTAAAAACCTAGAAATGAGAATGATTCTATGACTTATATGAGTATACTTGCTTTCTATCTCATTGTGAGATTCAAATCAGATAAGGTGTATGAAGCTACTTGGAAAATGGTAAGAAGCTTTGCAAATAGAAGTTCTAAGGTATTGTTCATAAATCCCCTCTAACCCTCCCTAATTCCCTTCACCTCTACAAAAGTTTGTTTTTGAAATGATGGAAATTATTTTATTCTAATTTTATTTGAGTTATTTTATTCTAAGGATGGCTTTAGTGTTTTAATTTCTAGGGTTCTAATTGTTTGCTATTACATTTGTAGCAGCTAGACTGACAGGTGGTGTGTGTTGGGCCCATCTGCTTTCAGCCGTGCTTACCCAGGAATGCAGAAACAGGAGGGTGGGCAGGCTGGGGCACCCACGGATTACTATTCCATCAACACGTGTCTCAAAACCACGTTAAAACCAAAGTACTTCTTTTAGTTTTCACTGAAATGTAGATGATGTTTTTATTTCTGTACAGGTATTTTATGTATTTAATATATATTAGAAAAATATACATTAGATGGAATTTCCCTTTAAAAGTAAATTTATTTTAAGATGTTTCAAAAGTTAATTACTTTAAATAAAATGTTCAGACATTTATAATAAATGGATATGACAAAAATTGTGAGAATGCTGCTCCAATAGCCAGAACTTGGAACCCTAATGGAAGTTTGTGTAAGCAAGATCCTGCCGTGGAGTAGCAGAAAGCTTTGTGGAAAACGTGTTGGGTGTTACCTAAAGTTTCTTCAGTGCATGGTTCAATTTGTGAAGTATGTGTATTTCTTATTCTTGGATGATTAAACTTTTAGTTTTAAATGAGGATTAATGGACTTTGCTCATGAATTGCATATATGGCCATATTTAGTTACGGTCAAGGATTATTAGTATTTCTCAGATATAAGGACATTACATCTTAGGTCTTTGAAAGCAAAGCCCAGCTGGTAAATGATAAGGAAGTTTGCTTTTAAGTTGATCAGTCAATCCAAGTATTTGAGTAAGTATCTATAAGTAGGTGTGTGTCTCTTTTTGGAGACAAGATGGTCCCTGCTGCCAAACTGTGGCGGTTTACGTTGACAGAACAGGCATTTAAATTTGCATATATGCAACCAAAGCAGAAATCCTTTCTTAAATTGTCTAGAAAACTTTCAAAGCCTCAGTTTGTATCAGAAAATAACAGTGGGAGCATCTGCCATACAATGCCTACATAATGCCATGAGACATACAAATTAGAAAAATGACAGCAAAGATGATTTGCTAAATTTGGAATTCAAAATCTAGAAGTATGAAAAGACTTGTAGTGAGGAGAATGATCAGGTGTGCATGAGGAAAGAAAATTGGTATGGCATTACAGAAAAAATGTTGTAGCTAATAGGAAGCAAACCACCTCTGTGGTTTGGACACTTTGGAAATATGTTCTATCTGATTCCTTAACTTTGCAGATAAATGAGTGATTTGACTTGCTGATCCTAGATTAATTACCTGGCCATTGAAAGAACTTTCAGAGAGAATTCTTGGAATTTGTGTGACCCAGAATGATCTCTGCCCATGTTTTCTCACCTGTCTTTCCACTTGCAAACCTTTCCTAATTTCTAAAACTTGTGTAAGAGGCCCATATACTGGACTTCAGAGACTTGTCATAAAAGAAAAAAAAAAAACTGGGCTGAATCTATTGCTGGATCATGGAAACACAGAGAGAGAATCATATCTTGGGAAGGAAATCCCGGTCTAATCTACTTGAGAGAAGAATCAGCATTTGAGAATGAAAAAGAGGTAAAAACGAAGGAAGCAAATATAATTGTTGATAAGGTCACAAACTGAAAAATAAGAAAAAGCCCATTTTAAAAATTAAAATGATTAGTCTTTAGATGTCTCTTTTCCCTCAAGTCAATGCATTCAATAATTATATAATGCTTTTAATTATGAATTATATAACTCCTTTGCATCGTTACCTGAACTGAATATAAAAGCTCTATCAGTTTGTTAAAAAATACAGAAAACCCTTACCCAGCTTCCTGTGTCATGGCCTAGATTTCTTAAAGTTATTATTCAATATTTCTTAAGCACTTCCCATGTACAGCTACATAGTCAATACCTTCCCATGGCTTGTAGTCTAAGAAAAAAAATCAGCAAGCTGTTGCAAGTTTGATTATGATGGGGAAATACTTTTTTGTGTGTGGAAACGTGACAAGGGAATTTGGACAGGAGACAGTAAAGGAACACTACTTCAAGGAAGAGGTGTTTTTTAAGTTTAGTCAGGCGAAAAGAAGGGGAAAGAGTATCCCAGACAGCATATGTGAGAGCCCTGAAGCTAGGAATTTTGGCACAACAACTGAGATGTCTGGGCTGTTGAGAGCAGTGAGGGAGAGTGGACGGGCGTGTGCAGCATAGGGAGGGGGGGCGCAGCACAGGTCTAAGGCTTGCTGAAGAGCGCACGTAATACCGTAAGCGTAGTGAGCAGACACTGAAGGATTTGAAGTCACTGCCCCATGAAATGAATTTTTTTCCTTGAATATTTACATTCTCTCCACAGGTTTTATTCTCTTGTGCCTTCTTGCATGTCCTAAAAATTAAACTTCCACTGGCCCATCCTTTGCCTTCTTTTTGCAGAAAGGGCTAATATTTGTTACCTCTACGTCTTCATGACCTACTAACTGCTTGAACCCCTTGCAATCTGTCCTCTGTTCTCATAACTAGATGGGAACTGCCCTTTCCAAGGGCACTCATAACTTAATTGTCGTCAAACCCCAGCAGTCACTCTGACATTGTTCACCACCAGTTCCCCCATATCCACCTTTTCAGTGTCTGTGATACAGTACTTCTTATTCATCATGACTCTAACAGCTGCCTCTCAATCTTCTGCCTTCACCATTCCCTCTTCTTAAAGCATCTTTTCAAGTGTGTTTCTCTTCTTTTTCATCTTAATTTCTCTTCTTCCTGGGATATCTGTATTGCCACTTGGTGTTTCTGAGATGTCAGATCTACCTTTTTAGTCCAGATGTCTCTGTTTTACTCTAGTTTTGCATTTCCAGTTGCCTCATATATCCTCAAATGGCTGTTCCATTGGTACCACAGACTCAACCCTTAGAAAAACAGCAACCCATTCCAATCAAATGGCTTCTCCTCTTCTCTTGGTTGAAAGCATCTCACTAATCCACACTGGGAATCTGCGTGTCATCTTCCATTTCTTTCTCACCTATCCTCGTATCTCCCCCCCTTTTAATCAGGTGTCACATCCTGTTGATTCATTATACCTCAGCAGTGCCTCTCACTACAGTCACTGCTTCCCATCCCTGCTCCTAACCAACCATCGTGAAATCTGATGCATCTCCCAGCCTCTATTTCTCACCCTTCTCCCAATCCAAATCTATTTTCTATCCCTGCTGGAGTTATCCTCCTAAAACATACATTTGATGATCTTAGAGTCTTGCTAGTTTATTGAATGAAGCCGTAACTCCTTAGCCTGATGGTTAGTGTGCTCCACAGGTTTACACCAACCGTCTTCTCTTTTTCATCTTCCAGGCACTTGTACCTCACTCACAGCAGACTGTTCTAAAAATCTCACACATAACCACACCTTCATTCCTTCGTGTGTATTTTTCCATGTTTCTTTTTTTTTATTGCAAAGCTGTTCACAATGCCCAGTGAAAATGACTTTTTTTGTTTCTTATTTCTTGTTTTTTGAGACAGAGTTTCACTGTGTCACCCCGGCTAGAGTGCAGTGGCATCATCATAGCTCACTACAACCTCAAACTCCTGGACTCAGCAGTCCCCCGGCCTCATGCCCCTGAGTAGCTGGGACCGCAGGTGTGCACACCACCATGCCCAGCTAATTTTTTCTATCTTTAATAGAGACAGGGTCTAGCTCTTGCTCAGGCTGGTCTCGAACTCCTGACCTCCTTTGTAGTAGGTATCATGAAGACACAGATACACAAAGATGACAGACGTGCACTCTATCTTCAAAAAGCACTTTTAGGAGGCTCGCTCTCTCTATACTGTAAAACAAGCTGAAGAATAAATTCTGTCCTTCACACACAGCAGGTGCACAGTGATGTCTTACAGGAATAAATGCTTCATATGATTGAACCTCAGTGCTAGGATTACAGGCGTGAGATACCGCACCCTGCCAAAAATGACTTCTTTGATCAAATTTTCCCTGATCCGCCCAAATAAAAATAATTTCTCTATCCTATATCTTCCAAAAGTGTTTTGTATGTGATACCTAGTACAAAACCTTGTACATTTACATATGATAAATATCTGTCATGTTGATTATCAGTGTTTCTGTTGGATATACAAAGTACTTCCAAGGAGTCAGCTTTTATTAAGGTATAATCACACACACACAGGAAATACAGTTGCTGTAGTCCTTTTTGCTAAATGAGGACATGTTTCCCTGCTCAGGCATTCCAGGAGCACTTTATTATATAAGCTGTTTTTGTTAGCTCAATTTATTTTATGGATCAGAGGCTTGCTCAGGCTACCTTGAAGAGAAGGGGTTCAGTGTAAGAATTCACAAGGCCTGGAACGAGAAGATGTCAGGAACCAAAGCATCTTTAAGGGTGTTCTTTCTCTGCACCTGTCATTTTCTGTATGACTATTGTTCATTGCTTCCCTACTCCCCTCTGACCATCTACTCCATTGTCCTCTTCAGCTCACTTTTCCTTTTCTTACTCAATTTTCTCTTACAACAGCCTTGTCTGAGAGGGGCTTATATGGGTACCACCACCTATTTTTGTGGACTCTGTTTCTACATCATTCCCTTTCAGCTTTACCTCCCACTGTTAATTGCAGCCAACTCTCCATATATCCCAGTTTCATTTTCCTAAAAGAGAACCTGATGGGTGGGCCCAACTATCCTGTGGGGCCAGGCCACATGCTAGGTTTCTTGCATAGGCAGTCTGTGAGTCACATACCACCTCTAGTCCAATCACCTCTAGCCTGCCACAAAACATGGCTGCGTGGGCCATAGGAATCGTGAATGGGGTACTTCCTCTTGGTAAGTGGTGTGAACCACGTCTGCCTATGCTCACCAGATACTGTCACTGGATAGAAGTATTTATATATCCATGTACATTTAAAAGCTTAGAATTTATTTTCCTACTTTCACATTAACAGAACTTCCACAAACACTAACATTTAAAAAATCATAACCTAAATTCTTGTTTTTCCCTTTTCCTATTTTTCTTTTTCATAACATGCTTTGTCATTCAAAACACAGTCTTACAAGTTTTAGGATTGCTAATATTCCAAAAACTCTTAAACCTTAGGGATTCCTTATCTCTCTTCTTCTTCACCGTATCTTAATAGTGCCCACATAAATTCCCATTTCTTGTGTTTGTCCTCTCTTCAACCTCCCTTACCTTATTCATTCCAAGAATTTTGGGTAGCTTATGTTTGGAGAATATGTTAGGCTGGGTCTCTTCATTTCATGCTTGACTTTAGGACAGGTTCTTTTGACATTTTTGCCACAAATGAGTTTCAAGTTCAGTGCTTTGCTGAGCGAAGAAGTTAAGAGAAGCCATGAAAAAAACAGAAGCGATTTTTCTAGATTACAGTCACTGAGTCTAATATCCTGTGAAATGTCCAAGACTTTCAACTTTAATTCCTAAGTTATGTAATATTAAAAATATTAGTAAATCACATTATGCCCATAGCATAAATAGTCCCAGTTTCTACTTTAATCTCATTTTATGCTTTTAATCATGTGTTCTTGAAGAGGTCCTTTTATGGTTATAACCAGAATTGGAATTAAACATTCCTTTATCTTGGCCGACTTTAATTTTTTTAAACATTAATGGACTTGGGTTTTAAAAATAGTAATCAAGCAGCATGGTGATATGCAAAGTCTTCCATGGTATTTCTCTTGCCTTTAGTTAATATTTGTAATTCTTTGATGATGTGTTTTGGAATAGGTTTTTTCTCCAGCTCTTTGTAGGACATGGCAAAATTACAAGAGAATCTAAAAGCTAATAATTTATTCTTCCTCTCAGGAATCCCACAAGGAGTGATAATTTAGAAAAAAAATGTAAAATTAAAACCAATCTCTAAAGGATCAAATGTGGAGTGTCTAGATTTTACTGCTGTCATTGGTAGGCACTAAGTAAATACTTGTTAAAATCACTGACAGAATTTTAATTAAGTGAATACAATGGTCATTTCAGACCTTCATGATCTAGATTTTTATAATAAGTACTTAAAAATCAGGTTTCTTTTTGGAGGAACATAAAAAGTAACTGACAGCACTGCCCTCCAGAAAGATCTCAAAGTTAACTGTGTATCACTCACTAGAGCTTCATCCTTTGAAAAGACTGCCAAAGACATCCACATTGCCTTATATGCAGTGCCCTACTTTTCTGAGGACCACATCCAGTGTTCTCACTTTTGTTTGAGGCCCAGGGGACACTCTCCTGGTCTCTCCTCTCTTTATTTCACAGCTTGGAATTGCCCATCTGCCAATAGATCAACTGTCTTAGTCTATTGTTTTCTAACTTTTTTAAGGGAAAAAAACATCTTGGAGTCATGGTGATTTTAATAGAACACCATGAATTATTGCTATGACAACTTTAATTATGTATCGTGGGCAAATCAGATACCATCTTGAGAAGCCAAGATAAATCGTTGCCTGCAATAATGGTTTAAAACAAGTTTATGAGGAAAATGCGTAAAATTTAGAAAGCTGTATTCATTAACTTATCTTTCCATGAATTGGAAAATGCCTGCTATTATTTAATTTTAGCAGTAAATCATCTAGCTGCAACTTGACAAAACCTTTGTTCCATTAAATCTGAGAGCCAGTGGTCTTAATCATTTACCTTCTGTTAATTAAAAAAATGGCAAATAAGTCTAATGTAAAAATTTTAGACTTTCAGAAAGTTTATCACTGCTTTTCTTATTTAAAAAAATGTTTGTACTTGTATTTATATCTCAAATTATAAAATGCTTTGTACCTATTGTCCCTTCTGCAAAGCCCTCAACTTCCTACCACCCTTCTCTTCTACCACACACACGTGTACTTTTTCTTCTCACATCAGTCTGTGATTTTCTAATTATGGCCAAATATGCCGCTGAGAAATAGACAAGAGTTAGAGATGGAAAAGCTCAATTTTGCTCAACTTTAAACTTAAGCACTATGGTGTTCAGGCTCACACTTTCTTTAAAAAAAGAATCACTGTTCTTCTTTTACTTTCTGGGATTGTAATGTGAAATTCCAGAGAATGTTGTAGCCATGTGTTATGATTCAGAATTATACCTTTTTAAAAAGTCCATGTGGTATCACCTCAAAATCTTGAAGTACTACAATACTTTGTATCTCAGCATTCATTCCCAAATGATAGCTGACTGGCAACTATTTCATAGTGTCTATTTTTGCCCTTCTATGATATAAATTGTTTTCTTTAAAAATGCTATTTTTTCTGCTTTATGCATAAATATGCATGCTGATGATTCAAAACAAAAATTCCGAGGTCCTCAGGAACTGATATAACAAAACCATCTTGAAAGTTATCAGTGCACCTCCAGCCAGAAGTTGATTCATTTCACAGTGATCTAAATCTTTTTCTGACCTTCAGAATGGATGAGATGAGTAGGAGGAAGCTTGGTTTATATTCTCAAGGAAAATGAATGGCTTCATTATGTGACCTAACTGTATCTACTGCACAGTCCCAGTGACAAAGAGGACGTTTGTTTCTGTGTGTAAAGATGTTTTTAAGAACCTTTATTCCTCCCCCAAAGAGGAAAACTTTCAAGAAACAGGATGCTTATCAAAGACACTGCCATCTTTCCAGCTTGCTCCACCCATGCCCCAGTTGCTCTCTGTTTTGGGGTGTGTGTTACCATTTCTAAGCCATCTTCTCTTTGGTTTCAAGAGGAGCCACTCTGAGCAGCAGTCTCCTCGTTTCACAACTTTAGAATGACCTCTTTCATTTTGCATTTATATGTGACCAAAGGCAACACAGATTGGGTTTCCTGACTTCCTAGGTTAGCCAAAATGAAGTTTGATACTGATAGATGGGGTCAAGCTACGGTGCCCTCAGGAAGTTAATCATGAAGATAAATTGGCCTGATGTTAATAAGTGTAATTAAGCGCAGAAAAACTTGAAATTTAATTTAAGTAAATCTGTTCAGCATTCTTCCCTCTTCGTAGTCCAGGCACAGATTTTCAGTCTTTATAACAAGCTTTACAGATCTAATATTACATCTTTAATTAAGATTTTTTTAAAGGCAGCAAAATCTTACGTTAGTTTTTAGTTAGTTTATTTATTTATTTAGAAGAGTATCTTATTTAACTGAGACAGCCATTCTTAGTCCACAAGAGTAGTTTTACCTGGCTCTTAAATGAACTTGGGTTCTTGGCATAGCAGTCTATAGGTCATTTGGACATTATCCCATCTGGTCTTTTGATAACACTTGCACCAATCTCAGCATTTCCTATAACCATCTTAGGTCATAGCCTCCACACTAGTCATCCTTCCAGTTCTGGCTTCTCACTGCGCCAAGAAAAAAATGTGTGACCAGGTAGTCAGACTTCGTTGCTCAACAAACTCATTAATCTCTGGACCAGGTCAGGCCCTAGTCTTCATATCTAATTTCTGGTGGTTACACAAGGTAAGCAGTATTGATTTTAGACAACTCTGTCATTTGGTAATTGCTTAGAGCCTTGAACAATGCAGGCCAGATTAAGAAGGCAAAGGGCAAAGATTCCAGTTCTTTAATATTTTATAGTCTTCTGGTTTACTTTTCTCTTTGCTCTACCAAGGAGTGAAATCAACTGAATTCTTTCTCGAAACTCAGATTAACGAATCCCAAATGTGACAAAGCCCTGTGGAGGTTACAATTTTGCCGGTGTATTTCTTTTTATCCCTTAAATGTTTCTTCAGGAAAGGAAGAGGAGATAAGCCTAAACTGAGAGAGCTGATATCAGAGGCCCAGTAGAATGGAGTCTTATTTCAGTTTTCAGAAAAGGAGGATTTCTTAGTATTGAGAAATAAAATAAATATGAATTTGGGGCAGGGTGACAGGGGGAAGACTCCAAAAGGGCAGAGAACAAACAAATATTAAATTAATAATACCTTTACTAGATAATTTGTATATTATTTAATCCTTATATTAATAATTATTCTGTAATGTCATTATCACTATGCCTCTTTTATGAAAATGGAGCCTTATTAAAGTTAACTACCTCCCAAAGTACTATACTTCTGGTAGGCTACATTTCAGAGCCAGTACTACGTTAGTGTAAAATACTGACTCTTTCCAATACATCATTTTGTTCCAAGGGAAAAACAGAGCATTAATTGCAATGTAAAGTTGACTGTCTGTGTTTCCTAAATTATATTGGCAGATCCTTTTCTGTGATGATTTCCACCTAGAATGCCTGTTAAGTCTTTGCGATCAAAAGGGTAGCATTCCTCAAGACTTTTCATGCTATTCTGAGGGAAATATGTTCACTAACATCGTCTGACCCACTAACTTTAAAAGTGGATAGAAGCTTGGTTCAAAAGCCTTCTTGGCCCCCAGGACTCCCTACACACACACATACACACCTTTTCTGAGCGTGGTTCAGGCCTTCTAATCGGCGATATTTATTTAGTTTGTTGAGCATAGGTGAGAATTTTAGGACTCTTCCCTACCATCTGTTGAAAAAGATTTATATGCCTATGTGCCAAGCAGTGTGATAATACTTTCTACTTTCTTACCTGTAATCTCAATTATTTCTTTGTATGAGGTAGGCTTTTCTATCCTGATTTTACAAATGAAGGAATGAACTCAAAGTTTTCAAAGATCTGTGCAAGTTTACCTTAGTGGTAAGTTACAGAGCTAGAATTTGAGCCTGTATCTGTCTTGATTCTAAAACCATTCTCTTCCTTGTATCATGTTTACATTTGTCTTTTTACTCATGGTCTCTCTGCTTGGGTGATATTTATGACAAATAAATAACAGAGTTAGCTATGGCTTTTCACAGAGCACTATAAAATAAGAAGTGCCCTGGGAAAATGATAGTACCTTCTGTTCACTAGCTGATATTGTGTTTGGCTATTGATACCATCTAGTGACATTTTCATATGTTGTATTTTTCAAATCTTGAATTTCCCTTTAGTTCATATTTTTTATTTTTCATTTCTCTCTTCATTATACTTATGCTTGATTTTCTCTGTATTCCTAAACACCTGGACTGTATTTATAATAGCTGCTTTAATATCTTTGTCTGCAAATTCTATCATGTCTTGTTTGGTTTTTATTAACTAATTTTTCTCCTGATTATAGGTCATATTCTCTTATTTACTCATATGCCCAGTAGTTTTTTACTGGATACCAGACATTGTGATTATATGTTTTTTGTGTGCTGGATTTTGTTTTATTTCTTTGAAGAGTGTTGGACTTCATTCAGGTAGGCTGCTTTATTAGCTGTGGATTAATTTGATTCTTTAAGGCCTTGTTTTTATGCTCTTTTAAGACACAAGTGTAGAGTAGTCTTTACTTTAGGGCTAATTTCACTTCACATTTATGATTTGGTCCCCTGGGGGGGGTCTTTACTAAATATCTTATATGTTCAACAAAGTCTCTCCCCTATGGCTGGTGGAAATTTGAACAATTTCTAACCTTGAATGTGTTCTCAAATTATTTGACTTAAATCTCCAGTAATTATTTTTTGTTTGGAGGTTATAATTGCTAGGCCTTGTGGGTCTTTACCCAATACAGATTAGTATTCACCAATATATATGTAACTAGATCTCTAATATTGCTCTCCTATCCTATCCTATCCTACGCTCCAATGTTGCTCTCTTACCCTATCAACCAATTTTCCCCTCACATTCCTGCTGTCACAGCCTTAAATTTTGTCCCTTCTTTTTAAACCTAGAAACCTAGAACACCTCTCCCTCCTCTACTGAATGAATTTATTTATTCATCCAATATTTACTGAGTATTGAGTACCTACTATATTCTGAGCTAGGAATGTAGTGTGTGCTAGGTTCTGTGGTTGCAAATGTGAGCAAAACACATACATGGTTGGTATCTTCTTAGGGAAGAGAGAAATTAATCAATTAGCCACAAATCTTATAAGTATAGACTATGATGAGAGCTATGAATGGATCTATGAGTGCATGTATAAAAGCACGTCAGCCAGGTGAAGAAGGTGACAAAAGGAGCTTTCAAAGCAAAGGAAATAGCATGTACCAAGGCACATGTTAATCTCATAGATGGTCATTCAGGAGCTCTATTCTCCCACTTCTCCAAGAAAATAAGTAGAAACCATCAAAATGAAACTTTCAGCTTCTTCTAAACCTGCTCTTCAACCTGTATTTATCCTAGTCTTTCCTCCTCCTTCCTGTTGCAGACCAAGCCTGCCATGAGGCTTGTTTCCATTTCTTCTCTCTCTCTACTGGTTTCTTCTAGTCAACAACAGCTCAGGCTTTGGCTCCCAAAGCAGTCCTCCCCTCATGGATGCTCTACTCACTCTTCTCAGGCTATTAACACCCCATGCCAGGTTCTCTCTCCACAGGGATGCTTGCTGTACTCTGAACTCTGACAGTGGGGATCCCTGCCCCTTCCAGCACAATGCTTACCTTGTTCTGCCCACCTGTTCACTTTAGGTGAATTTTTCAGGAAGGGAAAGGGAAGCAGAGATTACATGTCATTTAAAATCACCTCCAACTCCAGCATTCTATGGCAGGTGAGTTAATATGGTTATACATTTGCAAGTTTATGCTCAGAAAATGGGTTAGAGACATGTTGAGGTTATTGGGACAAATGACCGTGCCTGAAATAATCACAGAGGCCAGGGAAAAGTGAGGCATTGAATCGCTTGGATAGGGGCTAGATGTGGCAGGTTGGAAAGTCTGGTCAGAAGCACTAAGCCTAAGACTGGGCAGAGGAATCAGAATATGTTTACCCATAGCCTCCCAAAAAGGGAGTGGAGATGGGGATGGCCAGAAAGCAACAAATGTCCATTAGAGTAGTCAAGGCAAAAAAGGGAACTATTTAACACTGCTAACCAGCAAGTATCTTAATACGGGTCAGAGAGATTAGTGATGTTACACGTTATAGGAACAGTTCCTCTGGTCTGAGTAATAATGTATTGCTGATCACATGTTATTACTCAGACCACTGGATACCATGAACTTGTGATTTCTCGTCAACAGTGAAGGTGATACCAGGCTCTAAGTAATTGATGTTATGCTGCCATCCTTTGGTTGAATTTAAAATGCCTTTCTTACTAACTTGAACTATAATGTTTTGGCATATTTTAAACACAGAGGGTATCATGATTTTAATTACAGTATTACATTTTATAGATTGAGAGTAATGATACATAAATAATTGATGGAAAATACTGAATAAATAAAAATTTATACTCGCGCAATAAATTTAAAAGTCATTGGAAAGCCCATTTTAGTTAAAGATGGACTGCCACCATCATTTAATTTTTTTCCAAAGACACTGCCATACTTAATGATGATTAAGACTTACCCCTTTTTTTCATCATCATGACACTTTTCTGTTGTTTTTCTTTAAGGTGATACAAGCATGCCGTGGATTCCCTTAATATCACCCTTAGATTTGCACAAGAGTGGCCCGTGCTCTAGGTCTTGCCCTTTCGAAGACCCTGAATATCAGACATGACTCTCTATTTGCAAACACATGTGTACATGCACACATACAAGTACATACACACACAAAATTTTTTGAAAAGAATACCTGTACCCATGTCACTTAAGATCTGGTACTCAGTGCTCACAAAGAATATTGTAACTAAATATACACACTCGTTAGTAATTCCGTTCAGGCTCCAGGGAAACACTTCTTCATATCTTTTCCTTTAAGTCTCCCCGCCCCCCCCAAAAAATTGACTGTACCTGGTGAGATGAAGGAGACATTGCCTTGGAATATGAGGGATTTGAGCTGCAGTGGGAAGAGAAAAAACACATTAATTGACTTTTAAATCCTTCCTTAGGGACAGCATGAATAAAATAGATTCATGCATAATGAAGTATCATTTCTCAGTAGTACCAAGTGTCTATTCCCGTGTTTGTCTTTATGTAACAATTAGCGATCCAGGAGGTACTCATAAATTAGGATGGCTGTTTGCAATAGTTGCACATGGAGAGTGGAAAATATTAAACAATTTATTTTACTCTTAAATCTGATGTTATGTTGGCCTAGATATAACATGCTGGAAGTGTGATAAAATTTTACATTGTCATCCAGATAAAAACCTTGACAGGTAGAATTACACATAATTTTACTTTTATTAAAGAACTTTAATGTGTAGTAATCAACAAAAGTTCCAAATTAAAATGCTAAGTATAAGCCTTAGTTAAATAATTTTGATTAAAATTTGATATAAATTATACTATGCATTTTACCTTTTAATTTTTTAGATAATATTAAACATTTCATGTTTTTTGAAAAATAAAATAACATCTTTAGCATTTACTTTAGATTACATTGTATAAAATTATTTTCAAAACTTCTAGACTTTAAATACAACTATATTTGATTTTTAATCTTTTATATCAGGGTTCTGCTAACTGTTTTCTGTAAAGGACCAGATTTTGCAGACCACATGATTTCTGTCACAACTATTCAACTCTGCTATTGTAGAATGAAAGTGCCATACAATACATAAAAAAAAGAGCATCACTGTGTTCCAATAACACCACAAAAACAGCTAGTGGGCCAGATTTAGCCCATAGTCTTAGTTTGCCTACTCCTACTTTAGATCATTAATGTTCAGAGAACTTCCAGTCATGAGGGATGACTGGATTTATCGACTCCCTTTAAATGACTAGGAAATTGAATAAAATATATGAAAAAAAATAGTTTTCAGACATTGGATAACAGGCAGCATAAGATAATGATCCTGGAGAGAATGGAAGGAAATAAAGTGAGTCCTACAATTGCTCCCACCTACTCTATGAAGAAAAGCTCTAGTCTGCAACACGAGGAGGAGGAAACCTAAACAGACCAGTGTTCTCACTGGGCTGATGAGTCAGAGTTTGGAGTTCACGGAAGCGGCAAAATAATGGAGAAGAGATTGCTGCACAGAGAGAGAGAAAAAGAGATGTGCAGAGATTCTTGAGGAGTCTTTAGCTAATTTGTGATCTATGTATGTATGTATGTAAAAGAATTACCCAAGACTGGGAAATGAACTCCCAGGAAGGAGCAGGCAGACTATTATTCCCAGGGTGAACATAGGGCTGGAAATATTTCATTTTGCCACCAGCCAGAGTGCAAAGACGTAATAGGCAGCAGTAAAGTAATATAGGCAGCAGTAGAGTCCTCACAAGGATGTATCCTTGCTGTGAGATGACATTTCCCTAACAATAAAGTCTGCTTCACCCATGGTAACAAAGCTTAAAAGCAAGTATCAAAGGAATCAAACAGATTCCAAGTAACTTAACTTTGTCCTAAAACAGAATCCAGCTATAGTTAAGAATACAGAGCTTCACAAATCCAGCACGCAGTAAAGTAAAATTTACAATGCTCAGAATCTAATCAAATCAAAACTTACCAGGTATGCAAAAAACTTAGAAAAATAGGACCCATAAACAGTAGAAAAAATAATTGACAAGACCAGACCCAGAGATGACACAAGTGAAGGAATTACCAGACAGGAGGAGCAACATCTTTATAGTACTGGAAGAAAAATATATCAAATTAGAATTGTATGTGTAGCAAAAATACATTTCAAAAAAGAAGGTAAAATAATTTTTCAGGCAAACAAAAGTCAAGCCAAGAGAGTTCCTTGGTGGGAGACCTGTGATACAAGAAATATGAAAGGAAGTTTTTCAAGAAGAAGAAAAATGATACCAGATAAAAATTTAGATCTACAAAAATGAATGAAGAGCACCAGAAATGGAACTATATGGATAAATATGTGATAATGATAAATATTGTAAAATGATAAATGTGTGAATATAAAAGAACTATTTTCTCATTTCAAAAACTCTAAAATATAATTGTCTATTTATGATTATAATAATGTACATGGGGTTTAAAACAAAAATGTATGAAAACTATTACACAACGAACAGTGTAATATCTTTACATTGTACTTTAAGTGGCAAATATTATTATTTGAAGGTAAACTGTAATACATTAAATAAAGATGTGTATTTTCAACCCTAAAGAAATTACTACTATAATAATAAATATAAAGCAAGTCATATAGCTAATAAGCTAATAATGGAGATAAAGTTGAACAATAAAAACAAAAATAAAAAATTTAATCCAAAAAAGGAAGGAAAAAGAGGAAAAAAAATGGGCAATTAGAAAACAAACAGTAAAATGGTAGACATAAACTCAGCCATATTGACAATCATGTTAAATGTAGTGGCCTAAACACTCCAATAAAAAGCAAGGATTGTCAGACTGAATAAAATTCAAGGTCCAACTATGTACTATATACAAGAGACTCATTTTAAACGTAAAAACATTGAATAAGTTAACTAAAAGGATGCAAAAAAGATATACCATGAAAACACTAACCAAAAGAAAGCATGAGTATATATCAAAGTGTATTTAACAATAAGGAATATTACCAAGGAAAAAGAAGGACATTTCAAAATAAAAGGGCCAATTCATTAAGAGGACATAATAATCCTAAATATCATGTACCTAATAATAGTTTTAAAATATATGAAGCAAAAACTGATTGAACTGAAATGGAAGATAGACAAATCCAAAATTATAATATAGTTGGAAATTTCAACACTTCTCTCGATAGTTGATAGAACAAATAGAATGTCAGAAAGGATATAGAAAATTTCAACATTTTTGACCAACTTGACCTAATTGGCATTTACAAAACAGTCTAACAAACAAAAATAAAATATAATTCTTTCAAGTTCACGAGGAACATTCACCAAGATAGACTATATTCTGAGCCATAAAGTAAGTCTCAATAAATTTAAACTATATTATTTAACCACAACAGATGCAAATTAGAAATCAATAACAGAAGTATGGAAAAAATTCAAAGTATTCAAAAATTAAACAATATTAAGTTTAGGTCATTTTTGTCAGTTGAATGAAAATTATATGAAAGCCTCAATTGTAGATTACATTTGCATTCAATAGAGTCACTTCTGATTTTCCTAATTTATCTTTATGTTGTTTTCCTTAAGCTCTGCATTAAATATTCAAATATTTATGTTGAGACCAGTCAGATATATTAATAAGAATGTTATAAAAACAAGTGTTATTCCTTTTGTTTATTATAGACTAGCATGGTTTTTTTCTTCTCTCTCTCTCATTCTCTCTTTGAAAGGTAGAGAGGGAAAACACTCCTCTATGGAGCATGCTGACTTAGTTTATTTCAGCTTACTAATTGTATTATATTATAATATTATATTTATATTAGACTGACTAAGTGACACCAACGTAGAGCTGAGCTGGTATATAATGAGACCATACAGGTTTACAAAGGGTCTGTTTTCAACATTTAGGGATTCACCCAACTGCATGCAAAGAAATGATCAAAGATAAGACTCAACATCTTATACTTCTTTGTGGTAGAACATATTAATTCATTCCAAGTCTATATATATATATATATAGTCCATAGCTACATATATATTACAGCAACTATTATAGTTGTATAGACAGTAAAAAAGATCAATGTTTATTCCATGCTCTTAAGAGATTTTAATCTTGGGAGGTTGTAAGACAGGTAAATAAATAGCCAAAGGTGTTAAAAGAGGTACAAAGTGCTGTGCGGATCCAGGAGAGAAATTACAGCTCGTTGGGGAGATCTGAGCCTTAAAGGGCAAGTATTTCTCAGTCTTTGCTTGCACAGATACTTGGGGTGAAGGAGGCAACAGGTGATGTTTCAGAGAGAGAAAGTATCATCAGTGAACACTCACACACACACACACACATATTTGGGCTAGTTGTATTAAGGGAATAGTAAGTTATTTACTTTATCTGAAGTTGGGATTCTCTAGCACTATACTTAGAGCAACAGTGAGAGATAAGATTGGAAAGGTAGATTGGGGGGGCTTATTCAAGAGGAATTTAGAGTATGCAACTGCATATTTGTAATTCAAGAGGCATTACTGATGTAGAGATGGTCATATTAGTTTACCATAGTTATTGCTACCCTAGGGACTATAAACTAACCAAACACGCCCAATCTCTTCTCACATACAATTTTATCATTTATAATGGTTACATATCATTTAATCATATGGATGTACCAACATATATGTATTAATAAGTAGTCCTCTGTTGTTGGAACTGTAGGTTGTTTCCAATATTCTGCCATTGCAATAACATTATAGCATTTTTTTTTTTTTGCTAAATGTTATTTTTAATGTTGCTTCCATAGGCTAGAATCTTAGCTATTAGATCGATTGGATAAAATAATTTAAGATTGTTGATACATGTTTTAAGATTAATTTGCTCAAGCATTTGTGAAAATTTATAGTTCTACCTGAGGTTTTAAATTTAGTAGTCTGTATACATTTCAATTTTTGCCTCTGAGTTACTTACAGGTGCTGCTAAGCCTCTGGTAAATTTTACTCTATGAAAAACTACTTAAAAATAAAAAAGCTTAATCTCAATAAAAGAACTTTAATAAGCTTGACTAAATATTTATAAAGCACATTGTGTTGAGTGAAACTTTGTATGTGATAACTAATTAAGGTAACAAAAGATCATATTGAATGACTAGTCTGTAATTGCCTCAAGGAAAGTATGCAATGAAACAAAAGTTTTTTTGGTTACTTCCTCAAATAGCCAGCACAATAGGGAAAGTGGAGGAAATGTCCCATGAACACCAAAAAAAGGGAACCTGAAAACCTAATGTGTAAACTTGAAGAAGTGACAACATTAGAAAACAAAATCAACAAAAGAGAACACCCTCCAGAATAATCTGAGATGCGTGAAAGGCAAACATTTCACTGGAGTTGGAGTTTTACTAAGTCCGCACAGAGTAGCACATTTGACCTTCGCCATGATTAACAAGCACTTCTTTGAAATTGTGTTGGTGGGACTGGCCTCTTCTGCAGTCTTCTCCCTAAAATTGAAACTGGTTCTTTTCTAGCAAAGAAGAGTGAACAAAGAGAGTTTAAAACTCTTGAATAAACTATAAACCTCATCAGTCCAGCAGTGTCTACCACTTCCTGCTTCCCCAGATGTCTGTGAGGCCTCAGCAGTACCAAAAAGGACATGCCCTGACCCTTCTCCATGAGGTGCTTTAGCAGAGCTTCAGCCTCTTCGGGGCAAATATTTCTCTGGATGGTTGGGAGGAAAACCACATGGAGAAACTCCTTATTGAACTTCATCAACAGCTGGAATACCTAGAAGTACTCATAGGACTGGAAGCAGAGTAGAAAAGTGGTGCCATGCGTAGTGAGAACCTTAGGTTACAAGTTAAAATGTACTTCCGAAGGATCCAGTGTTTATATGAAAAACCAGGAATACAGCAGCTGTGCCTGGACCATTGTCCAAGTAGAAATCAGTCGGTGTCTGTCCTTTGTGTTCAGACTCACAGGGAAGCTGAGCAAACAAGGAATGAAACTTGAATGACAGGGAGCAAGAGATCATTACAGACTTTAAAAGCAGCGAGGGTAGGTGGAAGGGCTAGAGGACTTCTCCAGACACTATTATTTCTCTTTGTTGTAAAATGGTTAGCATTGTTTTGATTTTGTATGTATATATATAATCTGTGTTTTAAGATTGTGCATATTGACCACAAATTGTTTTATTTTGTAATATTGCTTTATATTTTCTATCCATTTTTTATTGTTTATAAGTTGAAATAAATTCACTAAATATTTTATAATTGGTTCTTCAAATGGGTGTATTTTAACAAAAGTTTGGCTGGGTAGATATAAATGAGATATGCCTATAATGTAATAATACTTCCCTTAACATAGAACTACATTCCAATGATTCTATTTGCCAGAAATTGGTAGAGCTAATGAGAAATACTAGGAATAATTTGCTTTGCAAGATTTGAAAATGTCATTACATAGTGAATATTTAAGTTACAATAGGCAAAATAGAAATACGACCAAAGGACATGAACAAACAGTTGTCAGAGGAAAAAAATACATGAAAAGAGGTTCAACCTCACTCATAATAATAAAAACACAAACTAAATAACATGCCATGCCATTTATCTACACAAGGACACACACAGTGGTCCAATGGACACTGGAGACTAAAGAGGATGGAGGATGGCAGGGGGTGATGTTGGGTACAATGTATACTATTCAGGTGATGGGTACACTAAAAGCCTAGACTTCACCACTGTACAATACATACTTGTGACAGAATTCACCTTATACCCCCTAAATCTATAGAAATTTTTTTCTAAAAAGTACATCATGATAACTATAATATTGTCTTGTAAAATGGAAATTTTCTGAGGATAGATTTTGTGGCTCTTACCAGAGAGAAAGGTAACCATGTGAGGTGATGGATATGTTAAATTGCTTACCTATGATAATCATTTTAGTATGTATATTTATGTCAAAACATCATTACACCTTAAATGTATTGAATAGAAAATTAATAAAGCATGCATTAAGGTGCATCTAAAAAAAGGTGCTACTAAGCACCTATAACTAAGAGATAGATAAAAGCCCAAAGTTTGATTTAAGAGAACCCAATCTTGTGAAGACATTGAGGATGCATTTATAATTTTCCAAAGCACTGGAAATTGGTACAATCATTATGGAAGCAATTTGGTAATATCTGTTAAAATTACAGGATCATGTAGTCTTGATCCGTTAATTCTTAGCCTAGAAATTTATCCTATAAAAATACTTGCACATGTGTAAAATGACTTACACCTATAATGGTGAAAGTAGGGCACAGAGGCTGGCAGTTAGGAACACGTCCTTGCTGACTTCACGTTGTGGCCCAGGGGTTGACCTGTTTACCTTCAAGTTCACACAGAGGTAGTGGAGTGGAAGGAGGAGAAATACCTCACTTAGCTGCAAATACAGGTTACTTTGCTTCTCATGGTAGGTAGAATTTTTTGCTATTTTTCTTTAAACTAGGAAGTATTTAGAACCAACTTCTTCATTTAACATATTATTCAATTCTCAAATTAAACTTGTACTTTCTGTTATTATCCTTTTTTTTTCTCAAGTGAGAACAAGACTCGAAAGGTTAAGCAATATGCTAAAAGTAACACAGCAAGCCACAGAGCTAGCAAATGCTAGGGCAAAGATTCCATCCCAAGTCAGCCTGACTCAGAAGCCTGCACTGTGTTCTTGACACAACAAACCTGAACAACATTGTGCAATATCACTGCAAAATAATGGTAACAGTAATGATGATAATTCACTGCTGGCGTTCTTTATTCAATTTCCTAAAAGTCTCTACAGTCTTGGATTAAACAAGGGACATTTCCCCCTGCTATAGTAGACATTTCTTTCCTGAGATGATGAGAACAGAATGGAGGAGCTGTCAAGTGGAAACATTTGGCAGATAATACTCATATTTAAAAACTTAAACAAATTTTTTACATGTTAATGTTTTCTAAAATATTTAGCTTCATTAAGTTGACATCCTGTCTGTATAACTATCTAAATGCCTAGCACAAAATAAAAGTTGCTTGCTTTTAAACATATGTGCTCTTAAATACTTTAAAGAGTTTTATAATTGGAGATATTGGGGAGGAAAAACACTTTAAAAGACTGGCCTCCTGACTAGTAGGGCATGGGTGGGCTCAGAGTACAAGTAAGTTCATTGTACTCACAGGCTAGATCATATTCTTGTTACATGTATTGAGCTGAACAGATTAGTAAGTCAAAAGGAGGTTAAAAATAACAAGAATAACATATTTTCTGTGAACAGAATATTCATGAAAAGTGTCTGCAGAGAAATGCACTAAAATATTCATAGTAGTATTACCTGGGGGATAGAATTTCCATTATCTTACATGTTTTGGATTAAACATTTCTCCCATGAATAAGAAGTCATTTTAGAACCAGGAAAAAATGAAATTATTATATTTTTAAAATTTAGAAAAGAAACAAGTATGTAGAGATTTGTCTTAGGATGCTTATCACCTGCTGTACACTAAACCCCACCTCCAACGTACATCAGAATCACCAGGAGGGTTTGTCAACACACAAAGTGCATGACCTCAGCCCCAATTTTTCTGATCCAGTAGGTCTGGGACATGCTGAGTATTTGGATTTCTAACAATTTCCTGATGATGCTGACGCTGCTGGTCTTGTGATTACATGTAATAAGCCACACCCCTACTTCTTGATAGCCTTAGTAAACTTTTAACGGACGAAGGCATAGTTTCCTAGAGGTTAATGACCTCGATTACTTACAACACTTGGAGAAAAGTATGCACCCTAGATAGGAGACAGTTAATGAGGGTAAGTATTTTTCTATCACTGCCTTTTCACAGCAGCAGATTAGGCAGTCATTTTCCTTCTTAAAGAAGATGTATGTCATGACTATTAAATCCTGCATGCACCCCTTATAACAATAACTGCCTTTTAAGGAAAATGGCCTAAACCAAGGTTTGTGTGTTTTGGGTTTTGTTTTGTTTTGTTTTGTTTTGTTTTGAGACAGAGTCTCACTCTGTTGCCCAGGCTAGAGTGCCGTGGCATCAGCCTAGCTCACAGCAACCTCAAACTCCTGGGCTCAAGCAATCCTCCTGCCTCAGCCTCCTGAGTAGCTGGGACTATAGGCATGTGCCACC
>CAUYRT010103116.1:0-10178 GCA_963574885.1 Lepilemur ruficaudatus | reverse complement strand
TGCTGTATTAGAAGGTAGAGGAAGGAATAGGGCCATGGACTCTAAAATACTCAAACCACAAGGAAGAAATAAGAACAGTTAGTAATATTTTTCCAGGCTACTTATTAAAGACCTTTAAAAATAATTTTTTTTTTTTTTTTTGAGACAAAGTCTCACTCTGCTGCCTGGGCTAGAGTGAGTGCCGTGGCGTCAGCCTAGCTCACAGCAACCTGAAACTCCTGGGCTCAAGCGATCCTACTGCCTCAGCCTCCCAAGTAGCTGGGACTACAGGCATGCGCCACCATGCCTGGCTAATTTTTTTCTATATATTTTTAGTTGGTCAATTAATTTCTTTCTATTTATAGTAGAGATGGGGTCTCGCTCTTGGTCAGGCTGGTTTCGAACTCCTGACCTTGAGCAATCCTCCTGCCTCGGCCTCCCAGAGTGCTAGGATTACAGGCGTGAGCCACCGCGCCCAGCTAAAAATAAATTTAATGATAATATTCATTAATATTTCTTAAGCAACTTAAGAATTATGGGCATACTATGCTTTATAGCAGGGGTGGGCAAACATTCCTGTAAAGGGTCAATAGTAAATATTTTGGCTTTTCAGGCCATACAGTCTCTGTTGCAACTACTCAACTCTGCCACTGTAGCACAGAAGCAGCCGTGGAGAGTATACAATGAATGGGCACAGCTGTGTTCCAATGAAGGCTTATTTATAAAAACAAGCTGTGGGCTGGTTTTGGCCTATAGACCATATTTTGCTGACCCTTGCTTTACAACAAAAAAGAAAATGCACTCTGCTATTTTCTCTGAATACTTTTTTTTTTTTTGAGACAGAGTCTCACTCTCTTGCCTGGGCTAGAGTGCCGTGGAGTCATCCTAGCTCACAGCAACCTCAAACTCCTGGGCTCAAGCAATCCTCTTGCCTCAGCCTCCTGGGTAGCTGGGGCTACAAGCACACGCCACCGTGCCCAGCTAATTTTTTAGAATTTTTTAATTTCTTTCTATTTACAGTAGAGACAGGGTCTCGCTCTTGCTCAGGCTGGTCTCGATGAATACTTCTTTATGCAATTGGTAGTACTGCCACTTCTCCAATCTCCAGGATGGAGATTCAAGATTATTTCTGATATTTCTGTCTTCTCCTAGATTTAAATTATTGCTACAGCTCTCTTTTTTTTTTGGAGACATGACCTTGCTCTGTCACCCCAGCTCACTGTAACCTCATGCTCCTGGGCTCAAGTGATCCTCCTGCCTCAGCCTCCCAAGTAGCTGGGACTACAGGTGTGCACCACCACACCTGGCTAATTTTTCCATTTTTTGTAGAGACGGGGTCTTGCTCTTGCTCAGGCTGGTCACCATCTCCTGTCCTCAAGCAATCCTCCCGCCTTGGCCTCCCAGAGTGCTAGGATTATAGGCATGAGCCACCGCACCTGGCCTATTGCTACATCTTGTTACCCTTTTGCTCCACCTTTTGGTCCCTACCTTTCTATATCTAAGTTGAAAAAAAATCTCCCTTACCTCTGTTGTAAAATGTTGCTTTTAATTGTTTTGTTTTAGCTTGATGTGATCACATCAGCCCTACTATATCAAGCCTCTTCTCTGAAATGACTAATTCTTTTCATGTTCTTCAATACATACATTATATTGCTACAGCAGAGTCTGGTTGTAAGAGTGTCTTTTTTCAGCCGATTTTGATATGCCTAGGGTCAAGTCATGTTACCCATAGTATTAACTAGCACAGTCAGTGTCTAATGTAACTGTATTAGTCTTCTATTGCCATGTAACAAATTTCCAGAAACTTAGTAGCTTAAAACAAAATGCATCTATTATCTCACGTTGTCTGTGGATCAGGAATCTAGGTCCAGCTTAACTGGATCCTCTGCTCCAGTTAAGGACCACAGGACCTTAGGACCTGTGGTCCTTAACTGGAGCAGAGGATCCTGCTAGTTGTTTGGCTAATTTCTTAGCACAGTCCTGCTAAGGACCACAGTCTCTGCTTACACCTTGACTGAAGCTGCCTTGTGGCTTCAGTCAAGGCAGCTTCAGTCAAGGTGTAAGCAGAGACTGTGGTCTCAAGTGAGGCTTGGGGTTCTCTTCTGAGCTCATTTGGGTGGTTGTTAGTAGAATTCATCTCCTGACAGCTATAGAACTCAGGTGGTTTGTTTCTTGGCAGAAAACTATCTCTGAGCTCAGGGAGGGCCTAAGCTTTCTTTTATGGGGCTCACCTGATTAGATCAGGGTTTTTTTTTTTTTTTTTTTTTGAGACAGGGTCTTGCTCTGTTGCCCAGGCTGGAGTACAGTAGTGTGGTCATAGCTCACTGCAGCTTTGAACTCCTGGGCTCAAGCAATCCTCCCATTTTAGCTTCCCAAGTAGCTAGGACTATAGGCATGTGCCATGAAGACTGGCTAATTTTTAAAAATTGTATTTTGGTAGAGACAGGGTCTTGCTATGTTGCCCAGGCTGGTCTCATGCTCCTAGGTTCAAACAATCCTCCTGCCTCGGCCTCCCAAACTGCTGGGATTATAGGCATGAGCCACAGAGCCTGGCCAGGATAATCTTTTTTATTAACTCAAAAGTCAGCTAAATAGGAGCCTTAATTATAGTTTCAGAATCCTTTTACGTTTCCCATCTAATGTAACATAATCACAAGAGTGATAAATATATGCAGAGATCCTGACCACACTTAAGGGGAAGGGATTACATAAAGTAGGTAGACAGCAGGCTGGGAATCTTGGAAGCCAATCCGATTTCTGCCTACCACAATAACGTAGACTGACTTATGAGACTATGAGTTTGCCATTCAAAGTGTGTATTTTGAAAGACACTGTAATGCATTCAGAAATGTATACATTGGAAATAATAACAATCTAAACAATGAAAGTATTAAACTGTTGGGGCTGGGCAGGGTGGCTCATGCCTATAATCATAGCACTTTGGAAGGCAGAGGCAGGACTGCTTGAGGCCAGGAGTTCAAGACCAGCATGGGGAACAGCGAGACCTTGTTTCTGCAAAAAAATTTTTTAAATTAGCCAGGCATGGTGGTACATGCCTGTAGTCCCAGATACTTGGGAGGCTGAGGCAGGAGGATCCCTTGAGCCCAGGAGTTTGAGGTTGCAGGGAGCTATGATGATGTCATTGTACTCTAGCCTGGGCAGCAGAGTGAGACCTTGTCTAAAAAACAAAAGATCAAACGAAAAATCACACCAAGTTCTTGAAATTTGATGTTGGGATATAAAAAAAGTATTAAATTGTTGGGGCTATTTTTAAGGCTGTGATGTCAATCTTATAATAAGTCTCTATTTTCAGGATGAAACTATCATTTTGATTATAATTTCTTCTATTATTGGCCTAGTAGATTATAAATTGAGTTGGCAGAACGGGTGGCTTTCAAATTAAATTCCACTTGAGCAAATATAAAAGCAGTTATTCATTTCAGCATTTTCCTCTTTATTATTTTCATTAGTGGAGATTTTTAACAAACCCATTTTGCTACATTCTTCTTGAAGTGTGCCACATTCTTTCATATCCTAGTATTGCTAGGGTTGCATTTATATATTATCACAGCGAGTGACCCAGAATTTGATAGTTCCTTTTCTTAGGGTTGGATATATGATACTTTGAAAAGAAGCTGTTACTGAAAGAAAATAAAGGACTATAATTAAATATAACAGCTAGTGGAATGTGAATTCAAACTTAATATCAAGAAAAGCTTCTAAAGAAAGTGTTCTGTTGATTTTAAAAGGGTCTTCTAAAAGTAAGATTGGCCATTTTAAGTAGCCTGAATAAAACATTGACAAATACCCTGTAGGCTATATACCGCTTTTTTTTAGAAATGTACTAACTGACGTGATTCTTTTCCAGATATGAGAAGTGGATTTGCTTTTTGAGTTAGAGAAAGGAGAGGAATTATGTGTTTTTGTTTTGTTTTGTTTTGTTTTTTGAAACAAGGTCTTACTCTGTTGCCCAGGCTAGAATGCAGTGGTGTTATCATAGCTCACTGTAACTCCTGGGCTCAAGCGATTCTCCTGCCTCAGCCTCCTGAGTAGCTGGGACTGCAGTCGTGTGCCACCATACCCGGCTAATTTTTCTCTCTATATATATATCTACATGTATATATATATATGTATACATATATATATATATTTTTTTTTTTTTTGTAGAGACGGGGTCTTGCTCTTGCTGAGGCTGGTCTCAAACACCTGGCCTCAAGCAATCCTCCTGCCTCTGCCTTCCAAAGTGCTAGGATTACAGGCATGAGCCATTGTGCCTGGTTAGAATTGTATTTTTATTAGAATTTAGGTTAATCATGGGCTTCTAATCATGGTAATGGCTTCAGTGATTGTAAAAAGACTAGAAAGCCTCAGATATAACTACACAAGGATTTTTATAGTCTCCTTTATTCCATTATGAAAGGAATGCTAATGGTTATGGAGAATTTTTCTATGGCCCCACCTTTAAGTTCTTTTACTACTCCCACCCCTCAAATCTAGTCTGCCATTGTCTTCAATTAGGCAACTGATTTTTCTAGAGTTCTGGCTTCAGCTTCTTTTCAACCATATATGGGTTGGACTTGACATATGCAGATGGTGTTACTAACCCATCTCCTCGGGATGCACATTTTGAATTGTGATTTTTTTGTCTTTTTATTTTGAAATAATAGGGCATATTATTTAACTACATAGTAATATTTAAGTAAATTATCAGTGTAGGTCAATGGATAGCACATTGCATTTGAAAGCAAGGACCTGAGGTTTAATACTAGTTTTATTAATTAATAGCTAGTGGTATTCAGTGGAGCAGTAAACCCCTGAAATGCTCTGTTGAAAGGGTTGTGGAGTCACAAATCTTGGGATCTAATGAGCATTTTAAGAAATGCTGCAGGCAGGCCACGGTGGCTCACGCCTATAATCCTAGCACTCTGGTAGGCCGAGGCGGGCGGATCGTTTGAGCTCAGGAGTTTGAGACCAGCCTGAGCAAGAGTGAGACCCCGTCTCTACTATAAATAGAAAGAAATTAATTGGCCAACTAAATATATATAGAAAAAATTAGCTGGGCATGGTGGCGCATGCCTGTAGTCCCAGCTACTTGAGAGGCTGAGGCAGGAGGATCACTTGAGCCCAGGAGTTTGAGGTTGCTGTGAGTTAGGCTGATGCCCCGGCACTCTAGCCAGGGCAGAGTGAGATTCTGTCTCAAAAAAAAAAAAAAAAAAAAAGAAATGCTGCACATTATTCACAATAACCAAGAAAAGGAAGCAACCTGAGTGTCCAGCAATGAGTGAACAAATAAAGAAAATGTGGTATATATCCATAATGGAATTTTATTCAGCCATAAAGAGAAGGAAATTTTGTCATTTTCGACAACATGGATGAACTTGGAGGACATTATGCTAAGTGAAATAAGCCAGGCACAGAAAGATAAATATGAATTTAACTTTTGTGATCATGCATGATCTCACTTATATATGGGATCTAAAAAAGTCAAACTCATAGAAACAGAAAGTGTAGAATAATGGTTGTCAGAGGCTTGGCGGGTGCGGTAGAATTGGGAGATGTTGGTCAAATGGTACAAAATTTCAGTTGTGTACGAGAAATAAGTTCAAGAGATCTATTGTACAACCTGCTGACTATAGTTAATAATAATGTACTCTATACATGAAAATCTCTGAGAACAGATTTTCAGTGTTTTCACTATACAAAAATAAGTTTCTGAGGTAAATTTGCTCGATTTATGAAGTATGTATACAAATGTATACATAGTTCAAAATATCATGTTGTACACCATAAATACATACAATTTTTATTTGTCAATTTAAAAAACTTAAAAAAGAAAGAAATGCTGCATACTGTTTCTTTGTCCCGGAGATACACAGTGCATATTAGCATATTAAAGCCTCTGAGAAGTCCTGCAGTAAAGGTAGCCAATAAGCTTGGTTTAATCAAGTATTTCCTGTACCTCTTTCGACCACAGAATCTATTTTGACTGTAATATTGTCTGGAATTAGTAATCCACAAAAAGTCTTCTGGAAAACACTGCTATAATTGAAATCATCCAAATCTCCCTTAAATCCAGATTTTCTAAGCTTTCCAAGCTTTGTGTACTTCTAGAACTATACTTGCTCTGAGCCAAAAGGCCAAGAAATTACATTTTCATTTAAATTTCTTATCTCTATACATTCCTCTGCATGTCTGAGCATCCAAAAGTTCAGTCAAGGATGGTCTGCAATTCTTTGTTCTTTCAAGCATAATTATGTCTGCAAACTTGGCTTTCCTGAAAACAAAATTTTACTTATTAATTGCCTTTTATTTATTTATTTCAGGGGAACACTATTTAATCTCTTGGTAATTTTAATTAGCAAGCCTCAGGTTCCAAAATCTTGTCCCCTGTTTGATATCCAGTTGGTGGCTGATTCAACTTCAGTTGAAATGTCTCTTGATGCTAAGGTGAGATGAGGATTTTTGAGGTAAACTATAATTCTTATCTTTTAATATGGACCATGACATTGTAGAATATATAAATGTAATTAAATCAAAGAGCAAATGATTCGTCATTAAGCTCAAAACTTAGATAACTGTTCTGTCAATACTAATATATTAATTTTATGTTTTAATGTATGTATATAAGGAAAATAATTAGCATTCTTTATAAATTAGATAAATCTATTTATGTTCCTCTCTATACAAAATATTGATTTATATGTAATTCCATAGTAGGGGTCTAAATGGGGTGAAAAATCACTGTTTTGGAGATTTTAGGGTTAGTTCTGATGTTTTAGTTTATCATCTCCCTACCTGTATGAGCAGTGTAAAATCTCAGTGAGAATTATTTGTTTTTCTAAGGTTGTACTAAAACATGAGAAATATCAAACTGCCTAGAAAGTATGTCTTCCGAAAGAATAAATCAACTTATTATTATTTTATTTTGAGCGAGGCCAACACAGCTTTTTTTTTTTAAAGGATAGGACATGATTAGTTCTTAAACATACAATCAGAGTTATGGTTCAGAAAACTCATTTAGTGAATATCTATTATGGGCAAACAGTGTGCCAGATGTTGGGGTTCAAACAGTAAGTAAACAGACAGACTCTCTGCCTTCATTAATTTATAATCTGCTGAAGACATTTATCAAATATATTCATGAATATATAGTTACAGACTGTATATGGAGTGTCTCCAATACCACTTCCAATGACTGGGTTAGGGATTAAAGAGTGGGATGGTTTGGGAGCATTTCAGGTTGCTAAAAATAAATAAATGAATACATAAAAATAAAGAGTGAGATGGAAGCAAAACTCAGACAAACAGGGCTGTTAAGAAGCTAGTGCAGTTGTCTAGGTGAGGGATGACATGGGCCAGAAGGAAGCCCTCCTTTGCTCCCAAATGAGACTAGTCCTCCTTTTTAGAGCCCTCTTAACATCCTGTACCTTTCTTTCATAGCCTTTGTTTCGGTTTATAATTATGCATTTGTTTATTTGATTGTTAGATTGTTATTTGTTGGCCAACTGGATTGTATATTCCGTGGGGGCAGGTACAATGTCTGTGTCGTTTTCCTGTGTATCCCCAACACCTAGCACAGCGTGTGATGCGTGCTTGTTGAACAAATAAATGAAGAAAAGGAAACGTAGTTGTAAAGAGAATAGATTCCAGAAATTTTTAGGAAATGGAGTTGATAGGTTGATGTGAAAATAAAGTGTGAAGATTAGAATATGACTTTTAGATTCTGGCCTGAGAGTAAGACTCTCAGGCCAGAATTACAGGAATTACAGGAAAAACAGTAGGTTCAAAGGAGAAATAATGAGCTTGGTTTTCAATGTGTTGATTTGATTTGCCTATGGTATTTCCGTTTGAAAATATCTTGTGGGCACAATAGATAGGTCTGGGTTTTATGTTTTCTTGTTCTTGGACACGCTGATCTATTGTACTTGAGCTGTTAGTGCAACCATCAGGAGATATTTTATAATATAAATTTTGGTTCCAAGGTCTACTAGAGTGGGTAATTTCATGCTAGAGCTCTTCCTTGCAAGGAATGTGGTTAAGGAGAATGTGTTGGCTTGCTTGCAGCATGCCCTGCCCACAGGCACTTCTCATGCGCCAAGTGGCTTACGGGCCAGAGCCTTATAGCCTCACCAATGCTTGGAGTTCTTGACAGCAACAAAATATCTCTAAGGCCTAGATTTACCCATACCACAGAAGAAATCTTAGTTCAAGTTGGGCATAAGCCTAGATTTCCCAGAGACTCTCTCAGCTCAACTCAGGGGAGCGTATTTCTACGTTCTTAACACATGAACTGCCATGTGAGTTGTATTTAACTCACACTAGTTTTCATGAGGCCCAGGGCCTCATGAAACATATGTAACTCACATGTCTCTTCACCTTGGGAGATGCAAGAACTATTTTTCAAGTTGCATGTAACTCCTGCACAGAAAACAATAAAAAATAACAAATTTTTCATTAAATAGAAAGGATTGTTTTTATTTTATTTTTGTAATAAAATACCACATACGGCCCCAAGGGAGAAAAATCTTTTTTCTAGTGTGTCAATGTGTTAAAAGCAAGTAGGGCTGTGGGTCTGATTAATCTTGTAAATCAAGTATGTGAGTTTTTTGTGTTAGTATTTTGTGGCCCATTGTATCTTCTTTTCTTGACTGACTTTTGGAGCATTATTAAAGGTATAGTCTTTTTATGAGAGACACTTTCTTGAGAATGATCGAACCAAATAGAATAGGAAAATGGACTACACTAATTATATTTTCAGTTAACCAAAAATTCTAAGTACCTAAAGGGAATCAAGAGAAATTATTATTTTCTGTCTCAGTCTGTGATATTGTATTGATTATTCTTGAAAATTCTAGTTACAGGAGCTTATCCTGGAATATACAGATACAGCTACAGCACTTTTATATGAGATACTTCTTGTCTTTCAGCAGGTATATTTGTTTATTATATATATAGTATGTGACTAGATATTATATGACTGTTAGGATAATGTATGTTATATTTTATATATGATATGATTAATAATATAACAAAAATGCTTATCTTAGAGATGGTTTCCAAAACTGGTTGATTTAAATGATACCACCTTTGCTCTCAAGGGCTCATCTGGCTTATTTTCCAAAATACTGATTTTAAAGATTTGATTAATCAAGATAAAAATATATTTGAGAATGAGTATCCTTTTAGATACAATTTGAACTTCATGAATATAACCTGTTAATTTCCTTGAGTCTTTTAGGGAAATCTTGGATTGGGTTCCACCAAGTTTGCTATTAGCTGGATGATGTCCTTTCTACAAAGTTGTCCTCCCATAGTAAGTACCTAGAAGTAAAAATAAAATCACCACTCAAGCCTAATTAAACAGGTGCTCCTGTGCTCAATTAATAAAACACAAATTTTCTCTATGGCATAGTCAAGTTTTATCAATCAGAAGCAAAATGTAAATTTGACAGCTTTATTATTTAATTAAAATAAAATGTTTTTACGTTTTGGACCTGAATGTTTAAGGTGCTGAAATGATATCTTAAATATGATATTTATTCCATGAAAAACTCTAAGCTACATGTAGAGAATAGAATATTGAATTATTGGCTGTATAATTAAGAAAAAGATTGATGTTTACCTTAAATAGCAAGTATGCATGTAACTCGGAATCACCTGTACACTCTTTCCCGGCAGCCACCACCTAGTCCCTATCATTTCTCTCTTTGACAGCATAAGCCCATCTCAATGGTCTGTTTCTACCTTCCCACCAGATGATAGCTCAAGACATCTATTTAAAATAAGGGTCTGGGCTGGGCGTGATGGCTCACGCCTGTAATCCTAGCACTCTGGGAGGCCGAGGCGGGAGGATCATTTGAGCTCAGGAGTTTGAGACCAGCCTGAGCAAGAGCGAGACCCCGTTTCTACTAAAAAAATAGAAAGAAATTAGCTGGACAACTAAAAAATATATATACATAAAAAAAATTAGCCAGGCATGGTGGCACATGCCTAAAGTCCCAGCTACTCAGGAGGCTGAGGCAGGAGGATCGCTTGAGCCCAGGAGTTTGAGGTTGCTGTGAGCTAGGCTGACGCCACGGCACTCTAGCCTGGGTAACAGAGTGAGACTCTGTCTCAAAAAATAAATAAAATAAGGGTCTGATTGTCATCCCTTGCTTTAAACTCTCAACAACTTTTTTCTTTGAATAGAGACTAGACTG
>CAUYRT010103115.1:0-23687 GCA_963574885.1 Lepilemur ruficaudatus | reverse complement strand
TTTTTTTTTTTTTTTTTTTTTAGAGACAGAGTCTCACTCTGTTGCCCAGGCTAGAGTGCCATGGAGTCAGCCTAGTTCACAGCAACCTCAAACTCCTGGGCTCAAGCAATCCTCCCGCCTAAGACTTAGAGTGCTAGGATTATAGACGTGAGCCACCATGCCCAGCCTGGATTTTTTTTTTTTCCTTCCTGAAACAATCAAAAGACATTCAAATATATGATTTTCAAAACATAGGATATCAGACAAAAGAAGATCATCCTTCAAAGATGGAAAATAAGTGAGATGAGCCCCATGAATGCTTCAGCTAACTACCTTGATATAGCTTCCAGGCCATGATACAGAGGGAGAACAATAAATTCAATAAATTAAACAACTGTGATGAAATGGACAAATTCCTTGAATGGCACAAACTAACAAAGCTCACTCCTAACCTGAATATTAGTGTATCTATTAAAGAAATTGAACTTACTCGTAAAACACCTTCTGACAAAGAAAACTCCAAGTTCAGATGGCTCCACTAGTGAATTCTACCAAATGTCTAAGAAAGAAACAATAACAATTCTTCAGAAGCTCTTCCAGAAAATTGAACAGAAGGGAACACTTCCCAACTCATTCTAAAAGAAAGAGTATTACCATGATGCCAAAACCAAACAAAGATACTATACTATAGACCAGTACCCATCAGAAACATAGATGTAAAAATTCAAAACAAAATTTTAGAAAACTGAATTCAACAGCATATAAAATGTATAATGTATCACTAATAGGTAAGGTTTATCCCAAGAATGCAAGGTTGATTTATCATTCAAAAATCAATCATTGTAATTCAACATATTAAGCAACAAAAAAAAAATATGCTTATCTCAGTAGATGCAGGAAAGCATTTGACAAAATCCAACATCCTTTCCTGATAAAAACTCTCTCAAAATATAATGGATGGGAACTTCCTCAATCAGATAAAGATCATCTATAAAAAACCTAAAAGCAACATTATACATAATGGTGAATATTTTCCCCTTAAGATCGGGGACAAAGGGGGGATGTCTTCCCTCTCCATTTGAATTCAGTATTGTGCCAGAGCAATAAGACAAGAACAAAAAAATAAAAGAAATCCAGATTGGAAGAGAAGTAGTAAAACTGTCACTACTCACAGATAATATTAATATTATTGTCTCTGCAGAAAATCCAACAGAATCTACAAAAAAAAAAAAGCTGTTTTAACTACATGTGTTCATGACATCTTAATAAGAGAACTGGGAATGCAACTAGTGAATTCTCAAAAGAATTTAAGTATAATGCCTCTAATGTTTGGAATTTGGACTTTTAAAATGGGTTGGGCTCAGAAAAAAATCCCAATTGTTTTCATTAAAAGATGTTGGGATAAAGTTCATTTATTCTAACCACAAAAATATCTGTAAATAATCAAATTACTGATGGTATTTATGATAATTCTATAAAAATATATATGCTGATTGGCCTTACTACAAAACTACTTGGAAAATAGTTCACATATTATGCACAGTGTCTTTAATGATTCTCTGTACTGTTCATGGTAATATGGTTGTTTGTCTAGTTTCAACATAATCAGATAAACCAAATTTGTAATCATAACTGTTCCAGAAACATTACATTTGAAAGAAAGCTTATTTAATTAACTATGGCAAGCCCACTCTCAAGGAGTAAGAACTGCACTTAACATAGAATTTGGTCTGATATCACTCTGTAACTAACAGAGTTCCAGCATTCAGAAATAATTATAATAATAAATTGTTGTAGTATATATAATAATATATAATAATAACATATTTCTCTAAGTCTGGAACTCAGTTATAGAGTAGGTACCAGACCAAATGGTAGAGGTAGGTAGAGTAGTTATAAACATATACTATCACCCCTGGCAGGCCAGATGCAATGATGAATTTGGGATTCTCAGAGGTAAAAAAGGATAGCCCACGCTTTGAGGGATGGCAATAATTGTGAGGAAAACCGTCACTTGGTCTTTGATCCCTTGCCTCAGAGTAGACAAGGAGACAATAGCAGTTGGAAGGAAAAATGGAAGGAAAGAGGGATGGAGGGAGGGAAAGAATAAGAAAGGAAAAGGAAGTAGAAAGTAGAGGATCTAGGAGAGGAAAGAGGGGAAGAAAGAGTTGAGAAAGGAAGAGATGAATGAGGAGAAGGCGAGAAGAGAAGGCGTGGAGGGGAGGGGAGGAAAGGAAATTCTGGGACAACAGGGTAGCCCTGGATCTTTTTGAAATCTCTGAATAGAAATTAATTCTCTGTTCTTAGCATGGAAATAGCTCTAGTTTTGTTATGCAAACAGTAAGAGTATTAACATCTTTAACTGGACTTATGAAAATAAAATAGGCCACATTGTAAAGAACATATATAAAATAAGAGCTTTAGTCCACAGACCATATAAAACAGCTAATATTGATTCTGAGTTGCCATAGGATTTTGTTTGGAGATATTCCTATAACCCAGGAAAAGAAATATCCAAACATAATAAAATATTGTGGATGATCTGGTAAGTATGACTCCATATGTATTTCATAAATTAAGTTTATGCATAATTTCTGCTATTTATAAAAAGTACAAAAGTTATTGACTGATGAAGAAATTCAATTAATGATCTTAGCAGAAATATGCAATGAAAACTGGATTTTTTCCCCTTTTTTTCTTTTCTTTTTTTTAATGATATTTTTCTTTATTGAACTATACTTTACATATTATGCCTTTACTCCACTTTAAGTGTACAATTAAATGATTTTCAGTGAATTTACCGAGCTATACAGTTAATCACATAAATCAGTTTTTGAGGAATTCCTTTTCCCCTATTGAGACCCCTAATTCTGCTCCCCAACTACTTTTTAAGTATGTCTCACCCCTCCACAGTGCCCACCACATCGCTCAGATGTGGGTTTGTCCCCCACCCCCCAAATCCCTAGTGAACACTCCCAGAATTTTAGCACCATAGTGTTAATCAGTCAATACCAATTTGATGGCGAGTACAAGAGGGGCCCATTCTTCGGATCTTGTGTCACCTCACTTCAAATAATGGGTCTCACTCTGTCTCCCAGGCTGGAGTGCAGTGGCGTCATCATAGCTCACTGCAATCTCAAGCTCCCAGGCTCAAGCGATTCTCCCGCTTCAGCCTCCTGAGTAGCTGGGACTACAGGCACGAGTCAGTGTGCTCAGCTGAGAACTTGCTTTTTGACAGAGACAGATCTTTGAAGATTATCTGGATCAAAGGAGGGATTGTACCCTGAAATCTGTCCCAAATTTCCTCTGAGATAGAAACTACGTTTGTACTATAACCGACAACCTCATCCTAAGAAAAAATTAGTATTCCTGATAAACTGTCTAAGCAATTTCTGACGGATTTTTAACTGGATTGAGAGCTCTTCAATGAAGCTAGTAACCCACCCAACCCAGCTGACTATCATTAGATTTTTAACTAAATTTCTTTTTACGTCTCACCACTCTTTTCCCTACAAATGTCTCTACCAAGAGAGAAATCCTTGATATAGCCTGCTATTTTACTAGCCTGTAAAAATTCTTGACATGTGTACATAACTAATTACTTAATGTTATTAAATAGCATTTTGTGTAAAAGGAACAGTGAATTGTAAATTATTAACAGATGTTTAAAAGCAGAAATGTTGAAGATAAATTGCATTGCTATAGCTTAAGAAAAAGCACAAGAAAATAATCATTCCATTAGTCACTGGTTTGCAGGGAACGTAACTCCAAGATCATCAGTAACAACTTGTGACATTACAACTACCCCTAGGGCGACATGGGACATATGCCTAAATAGAGGAAAGAAGGACAACAACGAATAATTCCTGTAGAGTGAAAGAAATTAGGAAAAATGGCTGAGGTTTATGGTGCTCAGAAGAATCAAATATCACAGATTACGTGTGGCAAGAAAAGTAGCCAGAAGATGGCATGTCACATAAACATAAAGGTTGAGAGAAGGAGGGCGTAATCTTAGTAAGGTGGAATGAAAGTAGTACATTGCTGCAGCCTGTCTCCTGCAGCACAGAGACTGTGATTTGTCTCCAAGGGCTTAATCATGTGCATAGATATCTATGAAGTATTCAGTAATCATGGCCCTACGTAGAGGACACAAAAATCTACTTAGACTATCAATAACTAAAATTATTCAAAATTTAATTTCAACTACTACAAAAAAACAGCCACTTGATGTAACATAAGCATGTATATTTTCTCCCTCAAGGTCTTTTAAAAAAAATCTCCGTCTTTCCAAGAGCAGACAACTCGCATCACATGAAAAACATTAGAGAATTCGAGAGTGAACAATAGAATGTTTAACTCAAGGGTATAAAAAGTAAGCCAGGTATTATTTGAGGATATAGACAAGAGATACTGGTACAGTAAATGAAAATCTACAGTCCATCTCCAAGGAAGGGGTGGGAATTGTGTATAGCTTTTTCAGTATGATGTACCAAATTTCCATTCCTCCTGTCTCTTGCAAGCCTTGGAGAGGAAAGCCAAGTCTTTACAGGCATTTAGGGAGCGAGGTAATGAAAGAAAGAGAGGGTCAAAAAGCAGGGGAAAATGATAAATCTTGCTTTTCCTGCTAATGCACACACCCAACACATACCTATGTATAACCTTTACAATTGGGTAAAAAAATATTACCTCTTGGTTGCTGGCCGCAAATCACATCATGCAACCCATTAGTTAGGATAGACGTGTTAAGTCCTTAGCATGGTTGAACTCTCAGCAAGCATCCCAGAGCTCTGAGTTAGTATGAAAAATAACAACTCAGGTAAGGAGAAGAATGAACTATAGGGGAAGAGTTCATTCAGGGATCTATTTTGCACCAAGTGTGTGCTCAGGAAATTCAAATTCTCTTTGATACCTGGAAATTGAAATTGTAAGAACACTCTCAGACCCTAGTTCTCTGCCTTAACTGCAATTCCCAGCCATAAGCATCTAGGAGCCCTACTCTGAGAAGTATCCCACTTCTTCCAGCCCCTTCCCACCTGCCCCAAGGAGAAGAGGGCTCAAACCAGGGCTGAGGACCATATGCACGTACCCTAGTATCAACACTCAAATCCCAATGATGCCATTCTAAGACCCTCTACCCTGCGCAGCTTCTATTCTATACCTCTTGCTTTTTGAAATGCATGCCAGACCTGTCAGCCTTCTTTCGGAAACTTCAACCACTCTTCTTTGCAACTGATTTTGTCCACCTTCCAAATTTCTTGTAACTGACATTAGCAACTTCATTTGGAAACTTTTGCTTGCCTCCCAGAGACTGGCTGATGCTGATAATTAATGGATTCTCTCTGCCACAAGGTATACTGAGTTTTTTCTTGCACCAACGTAGTGCTGCAGCTAGAATAAGAAATGACGGCAGGTAAGGGCCCAGGGGAAGAGAACTGAGGCAGATTCCCAGGTGGCCATGGCCACAAAGGGGAATGAAAGACCATTTAGTGTTTCCTGGTCACCCAACACGAGCACAGCAATGACTCAGAGAAGGTAGGAAAGTATAAGGGTCCCATGGTTTTGACAAAGGGATGCTGTCAGCAGAGGTGGTGTAGACAGTGTCAGAAACCATGCTGAGATTGCAGACATCAGCAGCAGATGGCAGTGGAACAGATGCCAGCTTCCAAAAAACAAGCAGGCCAGAAAGGACAGAGTACTGTGCAAACCAGATACTCTTCTTCAAACTCCAACCCCAAGGTAGTATAATGAAATCCAAGCTCCTTGAAGCATAAATATAACATGAGAGAAGGACGGCAGAATCTCAAAATATGCACTAAATACCAGAAATAATGTAAATCTCTCTGAACTTTATTCCATTTACTTCAGACTGACAGATTAAATTTCCTATTTTCAGGCAGAGTGGGCTCAAGACAGATACTAATATAGAATAAAGTATGCATTTCTGTATATCTGAGTCTGTGGAAATTCTTTTTTTTGCAAACTTCCTTTTGTACTATTCCTGTTTAATCTTGCTTTCTTAATTTACAAATCTTCCTTCCCTTCTCTTACTTAGCCTATGTTTTTGACACATGCTACCCTCAGACTCTAGGAGTTGAGTCCCATTTCCTGTCATAACTAGATGTCTGGGCTGTCACATACATCCAGCAAGTGGCCTTATACAAACAGTCACTGGCTAAGATACACACTAGTTAGCCAGATACACACTACTCATGAACATGGTCTACTTTTAACTCCACTTGTTTCCACTTGTTTTCAATTTTAGGGATTTTTAAATTGATCGTGTTTTGTTTATCAAATAATATAAAACTAATGCATGGTTCCAAAGTCAAAGAGTAGGGGTAAATATAAAGAGCTTGTTATCAAAGCCACTCAATTCCTTGAATTGTACCTGAGTTATCTGCCAAAAAGCAAAGGTATAGGGATCTATCATTTAAAAAAAAACTGCAATTATTCTTCCCTTACATTGAAAGCAATCAATTGGAATCCACTTGAATTAGAAGACTGTTTGTCACCCAGACAACAGAGTGTTTCCCTTTCTTAATTTGGCTATTAATATTTGTGGTTGATATATTTTTGGTGTCCCAGAAGTTTTGATACCTTAGAGCAATGCACTATATTAACATAAGCAGGAAATAGGTTTTGTTTTTTTTGTTGTTGTTGTTTTTTTAAGTGGTATAGAGACTATTGTTAAAGGGGAATTTGGAAAGAATCTGAATGATGGATTCTCAAGCCTCGGCCCCCCAGAATGCTAGGATTACAGGCGTGAGCCACCACACACAGCCAACATTGACGGTTTTAAGAGAACTCTGCTTCTATCCAGCTTCCATTATGTTCTCTTTCCTAAAATTGATCTGCTTGAGAATAGAAAGAAAAGTTGAAATATAACTAAGACTATTTACCAAAAGCTAAATGATGAAATAATAGAATCAAGAAAAATTAGGAACTGGGTAAGAATGTCCAAAAATTATAATTATTGCTCATTATTTTCTGTAGGGGTCTATAAAACTCAATTTGACATGAAAATCAATTGTTATAAATACAGAAATACAACACATAAAGCTACCTCTTACATTTTCTTCTTTTCTCAAGACAAAGTCTTGCTCTGTCACCTGGGCTAGAGTACAGTGGTGTCACCATAGCTCACAGCAACCTCAAATTCCTGGACTCAAGTGATCCTCCTACCTCGCCTTGCCAAATAGCTGGGACTACAGGCACGTGCCACCACACCTGGCTAATTTTTTTATTTTTTGTAAAGATGGAGTCTCAATATGTTGTCCAGGCTAGTCTCAAACTCCTGGCCTCAAATAAGATTCCTTCCTTGGCCTCCCAAAGTGCTGGGATTACAGCAGTGAAATACCACATCCAACTATCTCTTACATTTGATATGATTGTATACCTAAAAATCCACAGGTACCTCAGTTAAAAAGTAAAAACACTTCAAGAATCAAAATAATTTGCTAAACTGGCTAAATTCTATATATATAAACAAAAATCAATCTTTCCTGAGTCTACAAATAGCAACTAGACATGAAAATGTTTTTATAACAGTATTTAAATAATAAAAGATACCAACTACTAATTAATGAAAATGTTTTTACAATAGTTCTTAAATAATAAATGTTAATATCTAATAATTAGCATTTAATAAAAATTAAATAGGAAAGATATAGGCCATATATAAACTAGAAAATTTTAAATCATATTAAACAACATAAAAAATTTGAAAAAAGGGAAAGGCATAGCATTTTGTCCGATAAGAGATCTTATCTTTATTAAAATGTCAATTCTCCCATAAAAACAGGTACAACAATATTAACACCAAACAAAAAAGAATTTAAAATGAAAGGCAGTACATAAATGAAGAGAAACATTTCATACTGATAAAACATGCGCTTGTTAACACAAGATAAAATGATAAAATAAGTTAAGAGAATTAGTTAATCTTGGGACCTTGAGAAGGAGGCTTAAATTCCCTAAATCTCTCTGCTGTAAATCAAGGCAATTTGATTTAATGATCCCTTACAGTCCTGACTTTCTATGAACTGTGACACGTCTTATTTATTTGACTCAAGATCAAAACTGAGGCATCTAGTGTCATTGCTCTAATGGAAACAAATCATTTCTCTATGTCTACTTATGGTCACTCTGTTTTAAAAAAAGATGAAAAATATTAAAAAATAAAACAGTACTCACTAGCCCACATACTACAAGGAATGAAGCAGACCCTAAATTACCAGTAACATTAAGGTGCAATTGTTAAAAGGTTGAATTGTACAGCACGGAGTAAAGGGTGAATAAGAAGTGAAAAGCAAAAATCATTCTGTTTTTTCAAATGTGTGAAATGCTTTTATTGATATGCCCTATTCTTAAACAATTCATGCTGAATAAAAAAAAATAATGTAGAAAACAATTCTGCAAGCAGCAAATAGTAACAAAGAATGAAACTGGATTTTGTTTCTGGTTTTTTTTTTTTTTTTTTGGTCATCATATGAATCTACAATTTCCAGATAATATAACAGATTCAGAAAGTATTGGACAAGCTGAATAGAATTCTGAGAATGTTATGCACATTTGCCAATCAAAATACTTCCAACAGAGAGGGAAAAAGAAAAGAAGATCTATTGAAAAACATTTTCATGACACAGAATCATTGAATTAAATGATTTTCAATAAACGTGTGAACCTTACAGTAATTTCAAGTCACATTCAATATGAAGCAAAGATTTACATGAAAGAACTACCTTTAGATGTATGGGTGTTCAGAAAAGGAAAATGTGCTCAGTGAAGTAGAGAACCTAAAATGCTTTGCAATATCTTGTCCACTGCTCAAGCATGATGACTTCAAAAGGGTCACAGAAAGAAATGGAAAATTGGAATAAATACTGATATAGCAGTGAAAGGGCTGAATAAAACCTGAGTTCCCATATTTATATGCCCAAATCCAGATATTATTTCTACATGGATGATCCAGAGATGATTAAGTCACAGCATGTCAAGACCCAAATTACTCTGAACTCCGTGACCAAAGTTTCTTCCTACAGATCTTGTTTGAGGGCAGCCTGTCTACCCAGTTGCCCAACCCAATCTCAGAGTCTACCTTTGAATTCATGTTCACTCCCTCTTTTCCCCATATTTTACCAATTCTATTGATTTCACTGCTGATATCCAGGCATTTCTTTCAATCTGTATACTCATGAGGCAGAGCCTCATCCATCTCTTGCTTAGGTCACTGTAACAATGTCTTCATTGATCTCCATGTCTCCAGTGTTTTTCCCTTCAATCTATTCTCCAAAGTAATCATTTTGCAATGTAAATCTGAGTATATCAATTCCTTCATAAATATCATTCAGAAGTTCTTTGTTTCCAATAGGGATAAAACTCAGACTCTTTAGCATGACATTTAAAGCTCCTGGTTGATCTGACTTACATTACCTCCTTACTACCCATTCTTTTTTCTAGAGATCCCATGCTCATTCTTCAAGACTCCATTCGAGAATTATTTCCTCTGAAAATTTATTCATGGTACCCTTATCTGAATCAGGTTCCCTAACCACAGCACCTTGCAGTTTATTCTGTTTTATAACTTATGTAGTATGTTGTAATTGACTGAACATTTCTCTTCATCCCTATCATAGTATGAACAACTTAAGGAAATAGGCCATTTGTTCTTCATTTTTGCATGCCCAGCATGGAACACACATATTAAGGAATTAGAATGTTTGAGAGAGAAAGTAAATAGGGAAATTTTAAGAGAAGGGACTAATTAGTTGGAAACATTTTAGCTCTAAAATACCATCTCTATGATTCCATTTATCTGGGCCAGGTCCTCATGTCATAAACATACAATCTATGGAAGTAAGGGATAAACTGTCAAAACCAACAGCTATTCTTCTATTCTTCAAACCCAAGAGAAAGCATTCCCTTAAACCAATCACACAAAAGCATCAAGGAAGCTTTAAGATGAGAGAAACTTGTAGTAGTATAAATTTTTAGAATTACAAGAGAAGTAGATCCCCTGGTGGTATACCATGGAGCTGATTTTTACCTCCAAAGCAACAGTGCTCAAAGAAGCATTGGCCACCCTCCCATCCTGCAAAAAGTCATCACAGCTGAATGCCAGAGAGATTAGGGCTTTCCACACCTTAGGGGAGCAGTAGATGCTCCCATCCTTTTGAAGCCTCTGTTGTCTGGAGTTTTCTTCTCTCCATATTAAGTTAAAATGTACCATCCTTATTCCTAGATGCCTCAAAGCAAATGTGGTTGTGCCTTCCTCTGTGGTATATCCATGGTTCTTCCACAGAAGGTACTACACTCTTTTGCTCTCAGTATCATATAAAAACTGAGAAGCAATGCACCATAGGTGTCTTGCATTTTTCACCATTTGAGTAAAGACACTGGCAGCTTTTGTTACAAACAATCTTTTTTCCAAGAATATTTTCATGATAAACTACCTTCGAAGAGAGAGATAGTGTCTCCCTCTGAGATGGAAAGAGGGTGAATTTTTTTCCTAACCTATCTTGAAAATGAAGATTTTGTCTCCCACCAAGGTGAAAGTTAGGCAAGTTAGCTAGCAGACTCCTTGATAATACTGAGAGCTTCCTAAGTTTGGGGCTCTTCAACTGGGATACAAACTCAAGGTGTGTGCACATCTATCTGGACCACTTTATATCACCTCCATGGAATTTGATGAGGTTGGGGAAGAAACCCATGGGAACATAAGGCTTATGTTGTCTGCTGTGCCATGAGTAATAAAGTCCTTTTCTCTGACCCCAAAATCTCATATGTTCTGCCAGCATCTCTGAAACTATAGCAGGCTTGCTTCTTAAGTCTTCAAGTAGGATGAAATCTCAGACCCATTAGAGTTCTTGATAATGTGAAGTGTGTGTGTGTGTGTGTGTGTGTGTGTGTGTGTGTGTGTGTTTAAACTATCTGGTTTCTTCTGATCATGAACTTCTTGAGAGTAAGAATTATATCTAACTCATTTAGGTATATCTAAGACATAACCTAACTAACCAAAATAGATGTTAGCTGAATAAAAATATAATGTGAGCATGGGTAGTCAAGAGGAAAAGGGGTCAGGGAACACTTATCACATAATTTTCAGATTTCTTTATCACTTAAATTTATGTTTTAAGTTAGATTAATGCTATTGTTCCAAGTTTGAAAAACATGAGACTATTGTGCATATAGATTCTTCACATGACAAGAATGACTTCAACCCCAACTTTCATATTGCCGTTCCATCTTCATATCATAAATTTAATTTGGCGTACTTCAGCAAATGAATGCATTCATTCTCAGTGTCTACAACATTCTATCAGAGATAGTATAAAAATGTATAAGGGGTTTTTCTTGAGTAAAAGTCTATGCTTTAGGTGTAATTGGTGATAGAAATGAGATGCCATTCCTTCCCCCAATGGCTTGGCTTGGTTCAAGAAGAATGGGAAAAAGCCCTCCATCAACATGTATAGTTAATGCCACAAACTTATACAGGGAATAGGAGTCTCATGGTACATAAAGAACTTGGACCAAGACTTCTCCCCAGTTACCAAACCACTATCAACATTAAAGTTCAAAATATAAAGTCGTGTTTTTGCCATAAAGTACAACAAGGGCTTCTGACTGAAAATTTGCCATAAGAAAAAAAGGAATTTGGACCTGTGTTCCAGATAAGGGCATTGCCTCTGGATCCCATTTTGGTTAGCTTTGAAATTCATCCTTATTCAGTCAGTCTTGCACTGTTAGTATGTCTGGAGAAATGACTCTCTCTTACGTGCATTTACAAGGGACTGAATTTTGTGTTCCTCCAGAGTTCATGTGCTAAAGCTCTAACCCCCAGTGCGATGATATTAGGAGGTAGGGCTCTTGGGAGGTAATTAGGTCATGAGGGGAGAGCCCTCAAGAATGGGATTAGTGCTCTTATAAAAGGGACCCAAGAGAGCTCTCCAGCCCTCTTTCTTTCACATGAAGATAGATCAAGAAGCTGGCAGTCTGCAACTTGAACAAAGATCCTCAACAGAACTCAACTATGTTGGCATCCTGGTATCTTGGATTTCTAGCCTCTGAAAGTGTGAGAAATAAATACCTAGTCTATGGTACTTTGTTACAGCAGCCTGAAATGACCACAACAGCATTCAGAGAGCTAAACCATCGTAACTAATAAAAATTGGGGCCCAAGTAGTTTTGCCCTGGGTCTCTGCTTCTGAGTGTCATACTGCATACCAAGGAAAGAAATGTTCTCCTCACTGAGAGGAAAACTTGTGGCTGGGCAAAGCAAGTGAGAAGGCCAGTGGCGATAGTGATGGGGATTAGCAAAGGATGCATAAGGACCAGGAGGAACAGAAATTTTAAATAAGCCATGTCTCTGTGACTCTCCTGGGGTTCTTGATCTGCTCTTAGAGACAAGGAGATTGGGCTCCAATGAACTGGGAGGGACGTGATTAAACACACCTGACAGATAAAGTTTTCTAGGCATCAGCTTCATTGGGCTCCATATGGAAGGTCTGAATTTCTATTTTTTTCTAAAATAACTGACTCATGGTTATGTGTAAGCATCCCCAGAGAGTCTTAGAAAAATATGGGAAGGGGAATCTTGCTAGTAAACTGGATGAGGTTTTAAAGCCATTGAAATTTGGTCATAAATACAAATGCAATCCCATTTTATCCATAAGCTTGAGAAGCACAGGGAACATTTGGTAACAAAAATATCAAAGTACAAAAGATAAATTTCAAAGGAAAAGTTTACAGCTTGTCCTCTGCAGGACAGACTATCTATGATGCTCTTTTGTCACAGTTACTTAAATGAGGCCTCTGGCAGTGCAATGACTCAGAGATAACAAAATAAAGTTGTCACATAGATATCCTCAAATGTTTGGGGATGTATTTGAGAACATAAATATTAAATGTTGAAAAAGGGATTCAACCTGCCCTTCAAGTCTAGCCAGCTGGCTTTCCTCCTTCGTGGAGTGTCCTCTAAGATCATCCTAACGAAAAAACAAAACTCTCAAGGAGCAATGGTCTGCAGTACTTTATAAAGGGGTAGTGAGTTAGTGATTTTATTGTTGCTATTGTTTTATTTTATTTTTATAAGGAAAAATTAATTGTCCCGATTCTACAAGAACAGATACCTCACTCGAGGTCAGCTATTACACTGTAAGGGGCTCAAAGCACTTATAACCCATGAAGCCATCTACTGTCTATCCAATGTAACCATTGGTAGATAAATTTCAGCAATTCATTGGGTAGAATGAAGACCTTGCCCTAAAAGAACAATTAAATTAACATTCAAGGTCTATTGGTTAATAACGCATTAAAGTAACTTTGTTAGTTACAATTTCCAATATGGCAGCTAAGGAAAGAGCCATTCAGAATAATGAAAAATGTGGGAAATAAGACAAGAATGTAGCAGATAGACTTCCTCATTACCCAAAATTTTCATAAAAGAAGAAGGAAAAAGGAGAAAACAGTAAAGAAGGGGGTGAGACAGCTGTAGAGGTAAACTGTACAAATTTGACCTGTGTGACATGATCAGAACAGCCAAGTCAAAAATCTAAATGCTTGTCTGAAGTACGAAATTTTCTACCTTTTCTTAGAAGTGCACTTCTCCCAACTATGTTGGATGACTGCTGCTTAGGGGAATCTCTGAACCCTGCTTGGCTGTGGACTATTTGATAGAAGCACAATGTCATCTTACTACATTAAAATGAAAATCCCACCAAGAAATAAAAGGTTGGTAGAGAGACGTAAATATTCCCCTACCATGCATGATTAACACCTCTGACTATTTTTCTTAAGTTCAAAGAGCTATTGTTAGAAAAATTGTAGCAGTGTGTAGTTAAGTGTGGCAGATGGCATATAGGAGTGAGTGGTGTGCAATTTACAGTAAACAAATTTTTTATCCTTGACGGGTCATGGGGAGAACTAAAATGGTCTCCAATTCAATCAGGGAATATGCTAGAAAACAGTGACATGCAGGTTCACTAATTATAGTGAAATGTGTTAAAAAGCTACAATTATCCCAATGGATGGTACCTTTTCCCACGAACATTAGAAAAAACAACCAGGCGTCATGGGCTGACAGCAGGATGCCATTTGTAAATGTGCCCCCAGATTGGTTGATACCTGTTCCGAGAAGAGATTGAAATCCTCAGGGCCTTCAACTTGGTCTCCTCTGGAGATAGGGACACTTCTTGATGGTATGTGCATAAGTGTAACCTCCATCAGCTGTTTTTTATGAAATATATGAGGGAAAACCGTAGCTGGAATTCTTTCTGTCTTCAGAAAGAGAGAACTGTAAGTCAATGGGGAGTGATTCCTTTGATGCTCATTAGTTTTGTTATCACCAAATTAATGTTTTTAATATTGTGGAGTTTGACTTCTACCACTACTAAAGGGGAAAAGGGAACATGTAAATATTATGAAATGTGTTTTTCAAAAAGATTTGTTTGATTATATGTTGAACTGTGTCCATGAAAATTTCTCAGACTGCAAAATAAAGGTGCAAGAATGTACAATTGCATAAAACATAAGAACCACTCAAATGGTCCAGAAGGTGTCCTACATCAAAGCACTCCATGAGGTTTACAGTAGCTTAGAGCATGTAGGACTCAAGGGAAAACTTCTCGTTTGCCCTCTGAAGGTTTGCTGAACATCAGTTGACAAAAGGCAGACTAACAGGAGAAAAGGCATACAAAATACATTAATGTGTATATGTGTGCACGGGAGTCACACAAGATATGAAAACTCAAAGAAAGAAAGGGCCAGATGGTTGACTCTTTTATACCATCTTAAGGTTACAAAAAAGAGTAGGGGCTTGACACTTTAGAGGAGGGAAAGAATAGGAAAGGCATGGCCAGCAAGGTGGGCTTGTCAAGTAGACAACCCTCACAGTTGTGTCCTTAGAATAGATGTAGTTTGTGATCGAGTTAATCTTCCCTAGATCAGGACAAAAGGAGGTGTCAGAGAAAAAACCTGGCAGATTCTTCTCTATAGATGCAAATTTCCTCCTCAAAAGGCACTTTTGCAGCACTATTCCTGTCTGCTGACGCTCTGAATAACCATCTCAAAATATGTCAAAGAAATATTTTGGGGTGAAATATTCTTGGTTTCCTTTAGGCATATGAACCTGTACAGAGGTGCAATGGGTGCATCAAAAGATGCCATTTGATCCAAAGGGATGAGATCACTGCATTGAGGAAGAGTTGGATAATCCCTTAAATTCGTTGGTAGATATTAGGGTATATAAAACAAGATTTAGGATTTGAGGAGAATGTCTTAACAAACGTCCTCTAGATACCTTGAGCCTGGGAAATTTTAATAGGTTTATGCCATTTTTTTGTGATATTACCTGTAACAGAACCATTGCCCAAAGAAGCTCAAGCCAGACCTTTAATCGGGCAACTAGTGTTTAGTGCACCAGCTGTACTGGGCATGGCCTAAGCATCCTTGGGTATGCAAGGCAAATTCTGGAGCATAAGGCTACAGACTGTGCCTGAGAATGGTGGCACCCCTGTATTTCAGGTGAGAGATTGACTTCTCACTTTAGATTTTCTGTTCCTCAGAAAAATATAACAATGTGCCATCTACAAGGCTCATTCATAGGAGTGACTGGAAGTTGTTTTATCCTGCTTGCTGTTTACCATATCAGAAAACCACAGGTTTTCTCCTGGAAGGGGTACATGACTTTGTGTTGGGAACTGTATTATAGGCCAATCTTTCTGGATCCTGAACAGATGTATAAAGAGATACCCACCAAACAGGCCTTAGGGTCACATTTTTAAAAAGATTCTTATTATATAAGAAGTGGTAGAAGGAAAAAAATGAAATTTAATTCTTTGAATTTATAACTCAGAAGTACAAGAGAATTTGATTTGGGACTTTAATTGTCTCGGAGTTTAACTTAAGAATTCTGGAATTTAATATCTTTGTGATTTTAATCTTTGAACTTTAATTTTTCCCTGATAATTTGATAATGGCACAGTACAGATATTCAAGTTTGGACACCTCTATATTGGTGGCATTTTGTTATTGGAATAGTGTTATGTTGCCATATGATCTCATTGCATATCCTCTGGTGAGCTCTATAGATCACGTGTCTAGATATAGTGTGAGAGGAAAAATAGAATAAGGTGACCTCTAAGCATCGAGTACAACAAAATCCTGGAACTAATTTAAACAATGCCCATTCTCATTCACTCACTTTTAAAGCCTTCTGGACCAAAGCCTATACTGTTGCACAGCAGATCCCTGTTGGAATTAAGAGAATGATGCCATGAAGGTAAGAGTACTGTCATGATAAGTGGGACCCCTAGCCACATTCCTGGGGAACCACAGGCCAATTGTTAAGCCATGTGGTTTAAAGGAACAAAAGGCTGACTGTGCTAGGAGAAATGTTTACCCCTCGCTTTGCACGATTCCCCACGGAGAGGTTTCAAGTAGAGTAGGGCTTCTAGGCTTTTGCTGTACTCCTTCATCACTGCTCACTACCACCACTCACCCACTACTTGGTGGGGAAAAATTATTATTTAATAGATCATGTTTCCAAATCAAATGGAGATTTCTGTTATGTCTCTTAAACACTGAAGAAGTCTGTCTTCTTCCCTGGTCACCCAAACTTGTGAGTGGGAAGCAGTGATACTGTATGGGTCTCCATCAGAGAAGCATTGCAACCTCATTGCTCCTGTCATTTAAGCCACATTCTTCAAACCAGCAGCAAAAGGAATGATATTCTCTTCTTCAACCTGCCTGACTTAAGTTGCTATTTCTCAAATGGTTCTACATTCAGGCAGAGAGAATAAGCGTGTTATTTACTAGCCTACACAAATTCCTATACATTGTAATTGTCTTGGTATTTAGATTAAATATCAAATATGGGAACGTTCACTCTTACATGTTTGCTCTTGGAATATCCTCTGATTTCTAAATGCTATTTTAGAACTTCATCTTTCTAGCAAAAAAATGGAGGTCAACTAAACATACTTTCCAAGCTTTTACAAAGTCCCCTTATTTTATATTTTTGGTGTGAAACAAAGTCACAATTTCATGGATATAATAGTCATGTTGGGGAGAAATAGTTTCATATATAAATTAAATTTTTAAATTAATTTTTAATTTTTTTTAGATTTTTAAATCTTTAGGAGTCCCCATTCCATTCCACTAGATAGCTAGAAAACTCAAGCTTATTAGGTGGACATTTTCTTTTGGATTCTAACTACCTTCTCACTTGGCTCCATATGTGAGGCATTCCCTACTCTATGAATCTTGATGACAGGCAGTGCCTACTGCCCACTCTAGGATTTTTTTTCCAGTTTTTTGTGCAGCTAGGTCACATGACCTAGATTCTTCCAATAAGATACATCCACACTAGCCTTGGCTTGGAAGCTAGAATGCAAAGAAGCAAGGAGTGCACAAAATCCATTCACTTAAGTGGCAGTTAAGCCAGTAGTTGCATCCATTTTCCTAAGGTGGCAATAGCAGAAAAGGTTCTAGAACTATCTCTATTGCCCAGCTTTGATCACTGGGCAGTTCGAGGGGCAATACTCATTCTTAACAGTACTGTCTTGATAGACAAGTTCTGCAGAATGATTTCGACATTGTCTCTAACATGTAGCCTCCAAGTCCAGTTTTCCAACAGTCCCAGAAATTGAGAACCATCTAATAGCCTTTAAAAATCTCATTTCTGCTTAATTTAACCAGACACGAATCTACTGCTTGAAAGTAAGAACCCTGAGGGATACCTTGTTCAGTTAACACTATCTCAGCTTCTGCCAGTATGAATACTCTCCTATCAGTTTAAAACAAGCCTTTTTGGGTAAGTCATCAGTCTTTTGGAGTTCTACCTTTTTCCCTTTTTCTTGCGCAAAAAGTATCTATGTCTGTGTAGCCCAATAGAGCATCCACTAGTCACAAGCAGCTATTGAACACTTGAAGTGAGGCTATTCTGAATTGAAATGTGCTATAAGAAAGCAATACAGGCAGAATTTCCATAGGCTTAGTACAAAAAAAAACCCTAGAATAGAGAATATTTCCTTAATAATGTTTCATATTAATTAGATATATTATTAAAACTAATTTCTCTTGCTTCTTTTTACTTTTTTTAATACAGCTACTAGAAAATTAAAAATTGCATACATAGCTTGCATTGTATTTCTGTTGGAAAGACACTGAGGGAACAAATGGTCATATGTTTATATATTATATTATTATTCTGCTAATAATCCAAACACCTAGTCCTTAAAAATAATAAAATTATTATTTTCCACAATATGGTTTTATAACTAGATCCTTTTTTTATTAGGAAGGGAAGGGAAAGGAGTTTATTAAGTGCCCAGGTACCAGGCACAGTGCTATGTAATTTGCATATATTATTTCACTTAATCCTTATTATCACAGTATTAAGGAAATGTTAGAATGGGAATATATACTAAGAAGCTAGGTAGTTTTCCCAAGGTTATATGTCTATTACGTGGCAGAGGTAGGCCAGGAACATAGATTAGTTTGTCTTCCAAGAATGCTTTTGCCATTACCCTGTGTGGTAACACCTCCACCGTACAATTACTTTTGCCATTCAGAGGAAAAATTCCAAAATAAATCTATAACCTATGGAACATCAGAAACTCTTTGTTTTAATCTATACATCCCATCCCCTCTATTTTTCTGATTCAGAAAATAATGATATTTTCTGTAAGTTATTTCAGGATTTACAGTTTCAGATTGTCTCAATTCAATAACCAATGAGAAATTAAACTTGTTGAAATGAGACATTCTTACCCAACATAATTTCTGCACTGAAAACAATTTTCTATTTTTGCTTTCTTTCAGGTCTAGGTTTTCAGTTCCAGTTGAACCTAGACCATAGATATTTTTAATTCCTATTTTAATCAATGGATTATCTGATCCATCAGGAACCCTTCAAGCCAGTATAGATAATGACTATATTGTCTATATCAAGAATATATACAGGTGATCAAATAATTTTCTATGTGTGGGAGGTAATCTATGAGATATATTTTTAAGTTCTGATATATTGAAATTTCTGGGGCATTTTGATAATTTATGGGAACATTTTGAAAGACTATTTTTTTATTAGTAGGTATCAGAATATCATAGCATTTGAAACTATAGATAAAGGTCCAGGAAAAATTTACTGGTGGAAAATAAATAACAAAATAAGTTCCCTAAGTTAGCTTTCATGATAGATATTTTTTTCCCAGATCCGGTTCTTTTATGCCCTTTGAACTTTTGCTAACTGTAAATTAATCTGTCTCATACATATTTATCCAAAATAGTATTATCCATGCTATTCATTCTGTGGTGACCATGGAAGCACCAATAAAACTGTGGCTCTAGGTGAGGAGGAAGGATAAGATTGGAACTAGGGTACCACACCTGGACGTTTAACAGAAGGACTTGAGTATGAATAAAAACAGATAATATGTACATACAAGAGAAAGCCAATTTAGAAAAATAAGAAGCTAAATTCTGTTAATTCTGAGTTTAAAACACTCTTTACAAGACTAAGCCATGAAGACTGTGGAAACGGGTGTAGAGTTTTCTGATTTGCTAACTTTATCAAATTCATTAAGTGCATTAGAGCAATGTAGACAATCAGAATCACTGAAAAATTGCTTATGATTTATTAGAATTATTTATCTGTTACCTTGCCTGAGTTTATCTTAACTTAACATGAAGTGATTATTCAAAAGTGATCACAAATATCCCAAGTAACTGGTCAAATGAACACATGAATACAGAAATAAAGAGACTGCTAGAGGCAAATATCTCTAGAAGACGTAAAACACCTAAACTAGTTGTTGTTTTAATATTTTGTTCTCATTCATTGGAATGCATCCTTTCATTAGACATAATACGATTTCTCACAATAGGTGTGGTTCACCTTGTTCTTGACTTTTTATTATAAAAATGTAATCTGCAGGTCTCAAAAAATCCCATTCTTATTCCACATTACTTTTATATAGCATCCAAACAGAAAGTGAGTGAACCAACAGCGTATGGACTGATGCAGAATTTGTTTATTCTTTTAAAATGTTTTGGCTTCAGAATCAAGGTGTATTAGCAAAGAAATAAAATTAAAATAAAATATTTTATATATTTAACCAAGATTATTGTTGAGTTCTGTCTAAATTATTTCAAACACATGATCCTACAATGAGAAATACACAAGGACTTGTATTTTAAGGATGCATTTGGTAGGATTGGCTTTTATTTGACCACATACTCAAAAGTAATCCCTTAGGTTGGGGTCTATTTATCTTTTTGCTATTTGTTATCTTCTTCCATAGGTCATTGCTCTAAATCAAACAAGAAGTTGGGAAATAACAGAGATATGGGAATTTGAAGAGCATTATAACTTGACTAATGCTTGATGATTCTGTAAGGTCCATTATAGTAGGCAAGAAAATTACTTAACATTTATTTTTCCTCCTAACCTAGCTCTACACCAGGAGTATAATAGAGATATTACAAACCTTTTTCTAGCTTGATTCACTTGGAAAAATAAAAGTACATTAAAAAGTTCTAAGACAAAGGGAGTACTATTACTGCAGCCACCAGCTATTATTAATAGTACTATTTATAATTGTTACACACTTTTAAAAGGAGCCCCTTGCCAAAGGAATCATAAAAGCTACGAATTTTGACTTGTGGGGAAATGGATTTGTGGATATTAATGTCCCCTTTTGTCACATCTTTTTATTTTATCCAACAAAGTAGAGAGAAAAGCTAAACTAGGCAGAACAAATAGAAGTTCTTTGACTTGTATGACAGAAAATTCCCCCAGGTGGAAGCTTCAAACAGCTGTAATAAATCTTGATTTACAGAAATATAATATTTCACTATAGAAGATATTTCATTTCCCTAAACTGCTCTATTGTACATGCCTATAAGAAAAAAAGCAAGAAACATGAAATTTTTATTGACTGATAAAAACAGAACTGATAGTTACTTAGGATTTGAATAAAAAAGGAGTAAACTAATTTGTGAAATCAAGATAAGGCTACAAACTTGGGGATGGTATTAGTATCTACATCATACGGTTTTTCTGAGGATTGAGAGATAATATGTACAAGGTGCTTGTCATGCTCTGTTCCCGCTGCAGGTTCTGTATCATGCTCCCTACTGTCACCACCACCGGTGTTACTTCCATCACTTACTAATACACTTCAAGCAATAGAATATATTAATTAAAAGTATCTATGTTGCATTTAAATGACTTTCATTATATTAGAGGTTATTATTCAATCAGAAATCATGCTAGCTTTTTTTCCTACCCATTTTCACATTTGATGTAATTTAATATAAATCAGGATTAGTGCTTGAGTCATCATAAACCTATTTGATAATTTTTAATAGACAAAGCCAGCTTTCATTAGCCAATTCCTCACTCTAAACATTCAATTTTAGTTTATTTAAAAAATCAATATTTAATTGCAGGAAGAGTTCTCAGATTGTTTGATGAAGACATGCTGGAGGTCATGGTCAGGTTACACCACGATTTGTAAGCAGGGCTTCAGAAAGGCTTGTCAGGTAGCCAAGGAAGGGGTGGACTGGAGAGGAAGGGGATGTTGGCAGAAAGCATAGATAGAAAGTTGTTGAAGTTATCCAGGAATGAAAAGAGAATGTGTCCATTTTTGCAAATTATATGAAGTAAAATGAAAAAAGTAAAGTGAGATCGAATTTAGGAAGAAATTAAGTTTTGGCAACCATAGTCACTCAAAACAAACCTGTGAACCCATGTTGGAAAAAAAAAATGGCCACAAAGCACAAGCACCAGAAAGTGGCCCTCAGCCCTCACTCAGAGTCTATTTTTGTTTTGCTTACAAATCATCAAATCTGTCTCAGGTTGCAAAAAAACATTTCAAAATGAAGGAAAATAAAAAAAGTCGCATAGCTGGGAACATAGCGATACCTCCAGGGCACACTTTAGACTAGAGTCATCACAAAATTGAGCCTGGTTGTTTCACAGCTCAACAACAGGGAAAAAGTGTTTTCTTCCGAATCCCTGAGGGCTAAGGAGAGTCAATAGCAAAATGGGGCTGATTCACAAGAGGGCAGCAGGATAGGGGTGGAGAGAAGAAGGCTGAGTTTCCTTGAGGGACTGCCAGCAACTGGGAGTGTGGTCTTGGGAGGGACAGAGAGGGAACCAGAGGCCCCGGGGGGTGAGGCAATGCCACAGAAGCCCACATGAATATTATAGTAATACCTTCCTCGTTGGATTGCTATAGGGATAAACTAATGTATCTAAATTGTATTAGTTACTGAATGCTGTGCAAAAAATTACCCTAAAGTTTAGTGGCTGAAAACAACAAATATTTACCATCTCACAGTCACTAAATCCAGCCCAAACTCAAGGGGACAGGACTACACAAGGCATGAGTTTCAGTAGGTGGGGACCTTTGGGCGCCATCTCAAAGGCTGCAGACGACAATTGTATTTAGCAAGGTGCCAGTGCATGATGAGCTCAGTATATGCTAGCTCCTACAACAATAATCATCTGGAAAATTCACAAAACAGTTCTTTATTTTTGTTGCTGGATAAATAAGGTACTACTTTACTCAAGCTTCCAATAATGTCCTAAAGAATAAATAAAATGGGATATACTCAAACCACCAAATATTAATACAGCAAATCATATCTGAACACAGTATTGGAAATCATTTGTGCTGGGTAAGGGGGACAATCAGAAGCAAAAGGTGATTGGAAGAATTAGCATCCTCTAGCCAGTAGGAAGTTTTGCAAAATTGTCCTGTTCTCACCGCGGCCACTGGATTCTCCCATTCTGTGACTGAGGACCCCTGACTTAAGTGATCCTTTGCTATCTCTGCTCTCTGGTGGATCAAATGATGATGTGAGAAAAAGGAAACAAAAGTATTCAGGAATTGGCAAAATGGTTAGACAACAACTTTTGTAAAGTGAATCAGATTTCCTTCAGATTACGTGAATACAATCTGCACGAGAAAAGGGAAGAGAAATTAGAAGAATTTTTACGGTCCAAATCCTGAACTAAAATAGCTCTCTCTCTAGTCTTTGCCAAGAAAATATTAAAGATGTCAAAAATGGGTCACTATCTCTGAGATCGACATGAGCAGTCCTCAGAGGAGAGCAACCTTGGCTACTCGGCCATCCTAACACTGACAAGCTCAAATCCCTTACACTCTAAATGTATCTTCGTCCCCAACCCACCCACCAGCAGAGTGTCCTAAGACAGCTGCTAATTTAAAGGCAGAATTAATTATAAGTGACTCAGTGACAGATGCTCTGTGTTTGGACTGCGACTGGTGGGCATGACGCTGCTGTTCTACTCTGAAGATTCCACCGCAGCGGCTGGCGCCGTTACTTGGGGGGGTGGCTTGCTTGCAACCTGTCTGGGCAAACCACTGTGACTTAGCCTAGTTTTCTGATTTCCCCAGCTTGCTGTTCCTCTCCCCGGTCCTCTCCTTCTTTCCCTGTGGCTAAAACACGTTCTTTTTTGTCACCACCCGTCAAGCCACACAGGAGAAAGGGAATCTAAACCAGAGAATTTTCCCTGTACTTTGGTAGAAGTCCTCAATATGTACCATGCATAGGGAAAAAGAAAGTTTTTGCCTTAAAATGCCTGGGGGAAATGTTGGCCAATGGTATTTTTAAATTTTTTATTTTGATTAACACATATTCTTGAGTTTAATCTGGCATATTTTGAACCCTGAATTCCA